>JAQZBX010053604.1:0-18835 GCA_029593785.1 Cabassous unicinctus | reverse complement strand
TCTCTTCCATCACTTCATTCATTTGTTCCATGATATTTGTTTGGATAGCTGTAATTAGTTGTTCCATGTTCTGCACCTCTTCCTGGTTTTTTGTTTGTTCATTTGAGCCATGTCTTCCTGTTTCTTAGTATGCTTTGTAATTTTTTTTTGCCCTCTGGTCATCCTGTTATCTTGATGGGTTTACTCAGTTGATTAACTTCTGTATTTATTTTATTGTTTTATTTAATTCTTGTTTTATCTTGTGTATGGTTGCTCTTTGACACTTTGTTCTTCTTATTCTATATCATTGCTGTTGTCTATGTTCTCTTGGAGGAAAAAGTTAGAGCTAGGGAAAGTGAAAGTGGTAAAGAAAGTAAAAGGATAATAGTAATAAAATAGTAATTTTTAGAAGTGGGACTGTTTAAGACCTTAGGAAATGAATATTTAATTCATGTAAGCAGTGTAGAGTATTAGGAATACAAAAGTGGGGTACCAACAATGAAATGGGAAACCAAATAGAGAAAAATATATGGACTGAATTAAAAGGTCAGTATGATGAGAAGAGAGGGAAGGATAAAAGAAAAGACAAAAGGAACAAAAGTTAATGAACCAAAGAGAACAGGATAGATGAGGTAGAAATAAAAATGAGAAAAATTGGGGACTAAACAATGAGAGGTGAAATCTAAGCACAACAACAGAAAGCAGAAGATCGACTGATGAAGTAAGGAAAAGAGCCTTTGTATACAAAATCGGTATATACAGAAAAGGGGAAATCAAGGAAGAGGAAACACAGTAACCAAGAATCAAGCCAGGAGCACTTTGAGGAATTTATCTCTTCATCCAGCTCCCTCCAGATCAATGCTCCGAAGCCTCCTACTCTGTGGTTCCCAAAACAGCTCCCTCAGGCAGGATCTTGCCCCTATTCAGCTGTTTTTTTGTTTGTTTGTTTGTTTGTTTTTTTTGTGTGAGAGTGATCTGCCTAGGTTCCTTTGAAAGAAAAATAATTGAGATCAGATAAATGGAAAGAGATAGGAAGAAAAAAGGAATAATTTTAATGGTATTGTTATAAGGCAGGAGAGCAAATGTACAAGACCCAGGAAATTGAAAAATTAACATGAGTAAGAAACACAGAGGAATAAGATTAAGAAAGTAGAAATGAAACAATTAAACAACAAACAGAATAAAGAAATAAATATTTAGAATGAATTAAAATGCTTGAATGGTGAGAAGAGAGGAAAAGAAAACAGAGAAAAGAGAAAGAAAAAAGTAAAAAAAGAGTATTACAGAGAAGAAAGGAGAGAGGGATAAATACAAACAAGAGAAACTGGAGGCCAAATAAAGGAGGTGGAATGAAAGAACAACTGTGGAAAACAAAATGTATAAACATGAAGGAGTGAAAAGAAATAGCATAGGTAGAAAAGATCAGTAACCAAAAGAATAAAAGAAAGAAAAAGCAATAGTAAACAAGCATAGAAAGAATTGGAGGGGATACAAAACAAGGAAGAAACAAACAAGACAGCAGGAACTTGCTTTTTTCCCTTTTTTTTTTTGGAGATAGAGCAAAAAAAATTATAATAAACACAGAAAAACAGCCTTATTTCTTATACCCCTAAGGATCTTCTCAGGCTGCTGGTGTTCCTCAATAACTTATCTTGCAGCCTGTCCTCTGCAGGTTTTGAACTGGGTTTTAGTGAGCAAAGTAAGGGAAATAAATGGAAATGAACTTTTTTTAAAAATAAGAGAGCCAATTAAAATTAATACAAAGAAATAGTCTATATGTTTTCAGTCATAAAGTTTCAGCTAGCTGCCTGATAACCGGGTAGATCTCTTCTCAAGGAAGACCCAGGAATAGAACCAGAGACCGTACATGTGATATGCAGGGATTCTCCCACTGAGCTATTCTCCCTACTTGGGTCAATTAGCCTTTCAGAAGGCTATCAGCCCTTTTATCCTTAGGGGAAGATAGCTCCCTTGTAGTCAGCTGGAGTGGTGCTAATCCCTGCCTGTCTCTGCCACCTCTCTAATGTAATTTCTCTGTTTACCTTGGTGGCTTGGTGTGACCACCAGCCTGGGATGATCCCCCTCTCCTCTCCCTGTAGAGTCTGGGTCTCTTCCAGTATTCAAGACGGACACAGCTGGATAAATTTGCTGCAAAAAAATTGCTCTCGACTCTCCCTGACCCCTCTTCCTCACAGAGAATCTGCCTTCACACACCTGTTTGTAGCAGGGGGTTGGGTCTCCACCTGGTCTATCTGCCTTAGGGCCTGGGTATGTGTGCCCCTTCCAGTCACTGAGGTACACAACCCCTGATTATTCTTGGCTTCCCTATCTGTCCAGTACCCTCCTAGGTAACTCAGAGCACTTCCCATGGATGTAGATATATGCTCTACTCTCAGTTAGATACAATTTGTCAGGAGTTTTACCCTTGCTTAATATCTTGGGGGGGGCGGGTGGAGGGGTGCCCTTCCCAGTAGTCAGGGGTTTAATAACTCATGATTACTTGTTTTGGCTTCTTCGTGTCTCTGACTCTCACTCTTCTGGGAGTTGGTAAGCAGTGTCCTTGTATGCTGTGCCCCAAACCAGGTACCCATGGCAGCTTCTGCCTTTTTTTTTTAAATTGTTTTAATGATAGCTAAGATTTATATTTCTAACCAGTCGGCCATGTTCCCACAATTCCCCCTCATCTGGATTTGAATAAAGCTGTTTATGAGTATACGGTCTATGTTCTTAATCATTTCATAGCTTTGTCTCTTCTGCTTTGACTTTTGGCTAAACTGATCATTACTGGATATTGTATTTCCTAGTATTACTATTTAATAAATGATTGATGACTAACCCAATGACTTCATTGGGTTTGTTTTATTTTCTGATTTTCTGGGTGACAGCTTGTAGGTTTATATGGACTTCATGATTCAGATACATTTTATTAATGCCTAATACACTGGGAATATAATAGAAACAATAGTTTTAATGTAAGCATACAATCATTAGCATAGATTTGTATATTTTCTAGTTATATTAAGCATTGTAACTTATTTTGGTAATTCTAAGTAACATTCATAAAAATCAGGTTATTGATAATTCTCACAAGAAACCCCACTATTCTTTTATTCAGCTATTTAAAGAAAACATATAATTGTATAAGCTATATAATTGATATGATTCTGTTAAAGATTCAACTGAAGACACAAACATCCTTCAAATTGGGGTCTACCTATGGAAAATGAAGTCAAAAGTTGAAGTAATTATGTGCATGACTCATGGAAAAGATTTCTGTGAGTATGGCAACAGTCCTTCAAAAACGAGGGTGAGTTCAAAGTATTCACTGACAAATACTGACAGAATCTATTACCAAGAAAGCACATTTGCAAGACATACTAAAGCGGGTGCTGCAGCCTGAAAGGAAAAAGGAAGGAGGAGAGATTTGGAGAAGAGTTTAGAAATGAAGATTTTTAGAAAGAGCAAACTAAAGGATAAAAAGACAAACAATAGAAGGGTATGACAACACAGAACCAAAGGACAAATTGGATGAAGCAAGTAGTATCTTTGCAGTAATAACACTGAATGCTAATGGACTGAACTGCCCAATAAAAAGACATAGACCGATGGAATGGATGAAAAAATTATGAGCCATCTATATATTGTCTACAAAAACCTACCTCAGACATAAGGATACAACCAGGTTAAAAGTGAAAGTTTGGAAAGAGTTAACCATGCAAAAAGTAACCAAAAAAGAGCTGGAGTAGACCACATAAGTATGAAATAACAATATTATAGCATATGAAAAATAATTACTCAGTGCAACTAGCAAATTGTTCCTGTGATCAGTATTCTGTAAGTTTCTTCATACAAAGTAAACATTAACTTTTAATTGAAGAGGACTGCGGAAGAGATATTTATTGGATACATAAAATATAGAGTTTTTTTGAGGTACCTAAAACTATAATTTCTATTATATTATAATTATTATTTACATTTATAAATGTTTGTTGCTGCACTAACTATTTGTTATAATTGATTATATTAAATCTAACCTGGCCTTGCACTCTTTTAAAATTTGTAATTTCTTTCAATCTATTTTTGTATCTATTTTACAATTTTACAATAAAGGTCTTTTTAACAGCTGAAAAAAGCCATTGATTATACATTTTGGATTGATCTTATGATATGTGAATATATCTTAATAAAACTGCTTAATAAACAAATAAATACTCATGTAAGAATAGGCAGAAATAGCAGCTATGGACATCAGGAGAATCAGAGAGATTTGAGAGGGGAGGAATTTTCTTGTTTGTCTGTTTTTTGTTTATTACTATTACTTTGGAAATACTGAAAATGCTTTAATAATGATTGAAGTGATGAATGCACAACTATTTGATTATACCAAATAGCATTGATTGTACATTTTGGATAAATTGTATGCTTTATTAATATATATCAATAAAATGGATTTTTTTTGAAAAAAATAGGGTGGGTTGAGGGAAAATACACCAAATGTAAGATATGGACTATAGTTAGTAATATTTTGATAATGCTTTTGCACAACTTGTAACAAATGTATTACAGCAATGCAAGATGTTGGTGGAGGGGTGATGTATGGGACCCCTGTATGATGTTATGCATGTTTATTTTGTAAGTTCACAACTTTTATTGTTTATGTATTTCATGTGTGAATGATATACTTCAATTAATAAAACTATCCCATAAAAATAAATAATAAAATGAGAAAATAATAGCTATAATTTATAAGGGTCCTTTATAATAAGGAATGTTTTTACATTTTTCTAATTTGATCTTCATCATAATTTTGTAAGATGGACATGCAAGCTATATATGAACCTCTCTACTTTGCAAAAAAATTCATATAAATTAGAAACATCTCCCTTGGGCAGCTGTGCTTGATCAATTTGGGTTACATTATTGAAACAATAATGACTTATCTTCATCATTTTGTTCCTACTCCTTACCCATGTAGTTGTTGCCAATTTGTATATGTAAGTAATGGGCTTTTACCTTGTGATTCTAAAGCATTTCCTGTCTCTTTCACCTAGAGGCCTTGTTCATAAGTTCATACATGAATAAGGGAATCAGAAGACTTTGGACCAGTGGAAAGGACTTGGTGTGGGAGCAAGAGTTTCTTTGTTAAAATCACAGATCCACCATCATTATTCATTTATCTTTAACATCTCAAAGTATGAGTTTCCTACCAGTAAAATGTTGATAATATGATCTAACATGTACTGATTCCTAGGCATAGGCACTGAACAATTTCTTTTCTTGTATTATTTGTCATCATGAGAACACTGTGAAGGAGTTACTGTTAGTTTTTTAAGCTCTAGTTCTCATTTTAAAATGATGGATGAAAAAAGCAACACGGCACTTAGGACATACTTATTATGTATAAACTTAGAGCTAGGCACTTTCCCATAAACCTTTCCATATTATAAGCAATTGTATTTGTCTGCCATAAGGGTACTGATGCAAAGTACCAGAAATCTGTTGGCTTTGTAAAGGGTATTTATTTGGGATAAAAGCTTACAATCCCAAGGCCATGGAAAGTCCAGCTCAAGGTAACATAACAGGTACACTCTCACCAAAGTCAGCTGCCATGTGTTGAAGCAAGATGACAGATGATCTCTGCCTGGTGCCTCAGGGCATCCTATATCAGTCTCTGGCATAGGGCCCATTTTTTCCTGGGCCTTCTTAGTTGCTCAGCTACTCTGTTCTCTACTCAACTGCAAACTATAAGATGAAAGACTCATCTCTCCCCAGGGCTCTATGATCAAACATGACAGAGATCTCTCTCTCTTCTGGTCTTCTTGTGTAAGCGTCCATTTATATAAGCCCACCAAGGTGCAGACACTTAAACTGAGTCATGTTTTACTGACATGGTTGAAATCATAACCCTAAACTTAAGAATTAATTTAATCAAAGACATCTCTGATGAATCTAATACAATCAAGGGGTATCAGACCCAGAAGTGTAGATTAGTTTACAAAACTAATCTTTCTATTTTTGGAGTTCATATATAATTTCAGACTGCCACAGGGATAAATCAGTACATCTTAAAGTCCCAATAGAGTTCAAACTTTTAAAGAAATGTTTGAAATATTAAGCAAGATTTCCAAGTGCCTCTTAAACTTTGTGTTATTTCTTATTTTATTTGTAGATAATGTTTCCAGATCAGCGGTTAAAGTATTGGCCATGAAATTCACTCCTACTCCCCTTCCATGCCAATAGCAGACATCATTTATAAATTGTAGTACTGCTTTCCTCAAAGCTTAGATGTGACTTCAGAATTCTCACCAATTTTCTCCAAGAAGCATCTCTTAAATGGACAGAGTGGCACTTAAGAACTATTTGTCACCCATCCAAATATGGTTCTTTCTTTTCCCCCACACTGAAAATCTGGCTATTTTAAAATTCATAATAATTTATCTCCATCTCAACTCTTCCTGTCCTCCCATTATTAACTTCAACTAATTTTCTGTTCTCAGTGACAAAAGAAATAAGTATTTACATATTTTAATTCAAATAATTTTGGATTTGGATGCATGAATCTGTTTATAATTATGATAATATCATAAACTTATCTGGAATAAATATTTCTTTTTCCTAAGGGCAGATAGTACAATGCCACTGTGATAGATTTCAACTTTTCCACTGAAATTATGTTAAATTAAAGCTTCCATAACTGAGTTCATCCTCCTGAGTTTTTCACAGAATGCAAATTTTCAGAAAATAATCTTTGTTGTATGTTTGTGTGTGTGTGTGTGTGTGTGTGTCCTACATTGCAAATGTTGAGAGCAACTTGCTGATAGTGGTGACCATTGCCAGCATCCTAGCACTTCTGGATTCCCCCAAGTACTTCTTTTTTACTTTTCTGTCCTTCCTGGATGCATGTTTCTACTCTTCCATCACTCCAAAGATACTTGTGGGCTTCGTTTATGAAAGGCAAACCATCTCCTTCCAGGATTTCATGACCCTCTTTGATAAACACTTCTTTTCTGGGGTACAGGTGATTGTCTTCACAGCCAGACCTATGACCAATATTTTGCCATTTGCAAGCCCTTTCTCTACCCTTCTATCATGAACTGGAAGCTTTGAGGCATTCTAATTGGGGTAGCCTGAATTCTGAATTTGTGATACAAATTCTCTTTACTTTCCAGCTGCTTTCTGTTTCCCCAATGTCTTTGATCACTTCACGTGCCACTTGTACCCATTGTTGTACATTTCCTACACTAACACTCACATCCTTGGCTTTTGGTGTTTCAAATATATTCTATATATGGTTTAATTTTCTCATCTATACTAAAAATTAAAAATAAATAATAACATTTTTCTCTTTCCATTCTTATATTCACTCCCCTTACAATATTCCTTCTACCATCTCCTGCAAAAAAAAATGTTGTTCTCAGTGATCTGATTTTTATTCTGAAGTTATTTTTTATATCTATAATTGGCAACTTCATCTTAATAAGATACAGTCTTAATGGTCAGAGGTTTAAGTAGGATCTAATTTATTCTAAGATTACATGAGGAAAAGATACATCAAAACCCCAAATAGTTCAAACTTCAGTAATTATCTATTTCAAATTTTAAGGTTCCCATGATTGAATGATCACACTTAACAGTTTCAAGAAAACACTCATCATGGTTTGACAGAAACTGGAGTCTAGTTTAATCAGTCATTCATTGTACAATGAATATTTAATGAGCTCTCATGTTCAACTCACCTCAGAGGTGAAGGAGCCCAAGAGATCATTGACCCAGCTTCTTGCCTTTGGGCAGTTCAATGAAATCCTAGAAAACCACTCTCTGCAAAATTTCACCAACTTAACTGAAAAGCTTCATCATTGTCTCAGAGCTGGGAATTGGTTCAAATTCTCCTGACTGGAAAAAGTGATGTTGGATCTTTGTTATTGGCTTTCTTATTTCCCAGGCCAAGGGAGCTTATGGCATTACTACACTATATTTTTAAGGAAAAACACTTGAATCTTGTCATTAAGAGATTTGGATTCTAAGCTCACCTGTGTTACTAATCAGCTGGGTGAGCTTTGTGAGCTATTTCCTTCTCTTGGCCTAAATTCCACATATTTCGGGAGGATGAGTAAGAACATATAAATATTTTTTCACCACTTCATCTGAGCCAGTTAACCTCTTTTTATAAATATGTTTTATCTTTTCTTAGTCTTTACAGAGACTTTTTAAAGCTGAGCCTTTTTATTCCCATTTAATTGGTGGGAAACTGAGGCTCAGAAACTTTATGTGACTTGCCATAAAACTTCCTCAAGATTCTTTGAGTACATTTTTAACAAAAAAGGTCAGGTGATGGGCCATGATTTTCTCCAAGAAGTTTCTTTGGGACATTTAGGATTATTGGTTGACACGAGGCCCTTCAATAAATTTGCAAAGCATGGTACATTTTATTCATGGCATTATCTCTTCTCCTTTTCTATCTCCCACCTCTCTTCTCTATCCCCACCCTGAACTTCTATGTCATCATTGCATGTACCATGCAGTCACTGGCATACCAAACAGGAAGTGTGTTCTAAGTAGTAATTTTGTCTCCTAGGTAGGAAAGTAATTTGTAGTTTAATCTCTCCCAACTTTAATGGCTTTCAAACACATTACAGGCAAAACTCAAACTTTATTCCCTAACAGTGGAAGAACATATAACCTCAGAAAAATCTTTAAAAACTAAAAGAAATACAAGACTAGCATTCAATAACTTTTATCTTTTACCTTTCTCACTTCTTTCCTTTCTACACTGATATAAAACTATATATGGGATTAGAATTAAGAGAATTTAATATTAATAATGTTAAGTAAAAATTATTAGTTACATTTTACAAAAAAGAAATTGCAAGTTTAAGAGATTAAGGAACTGACTTAAATTCATACACAGGTATGCGGTGGAGCCAGTACTCAAGTCTACCACATATATTTCACCTTTATGCATGTTTAACTGGATTAAAGACTTTCATGCCTCTCTTAGAAACTTACTTAAGCAAATAATAAAGAGAAGGGAATGAGGTTTACTCACCTGCATTTGACAATGTGTTGCAATTTCACTAATTGTCCTCAAGGATTGCTTTGTCATTCAGACACTCTGTGTTGCTCATTGGAGAATACTTTGAGAATGCATATGGAGAAATGGTGTCATTGCAGCCATTGACTTAAGAACTTGCCTTCAGCATTGTAAGTTTTTGTGATTACTCTAAATATCCAATACAGTAAAAAAAAAAAAATGAAACATTAAGTTATGCTTTTAAAAAAGAGGACCTGTGGGAACTGAGTTTGTTTCAGAGGTGTTTCTCTCTTAGAGCACAGGAATAGTTAGTTCCTTAAGTAAGTTTTCAGAATCTCTAATGAGATTCTGAAATCTTCCCTTGGTTTCAAACACCCCCTCCTCTACCATACACTAACTCATTCCTCCTGAGGAGGAAAGGTGAAGTTGGGCAACAAACAGGATCCCCTCTCTCTTTAAACTCCTCACTCTTCATAAGCTCCTGTGATAGTAAATATCACTAAATTGCGATGAAGTATAGTTTGCGTGTTTTATCCAGACCATGATTCCCCTTGTAAGTAATTTAAAGTTGAAGATAAGAAAAATATACTTATTGGAAGCCATCTATTTGCTCTTGAGGTAAATTTTTCAATCTATCTGAAATATAGTTTTCATGGTGCCTCCTCAATACTGATTTGATGGAGTCTATAATCAGTCTGTCTCATCAGAAAAAATGATGCTCCTGGAGAGTGCTCCCAAAATAGAGGGTTACAATTTTCTATGATTCCCAAGACTTCTCTGGCCTCAGAGTAAAACTACACTGTTTCTCACAAACATTACAGCTCACAAGAGAGTTTAAACAATTCCATGGTGCTAAGGTAAGCCTGGCAGTTTCTGTTCTTGGGAGTCCCCTCATTGGAAGAGTTTAAGATTAGCAGCGATATTTCAGGGACAGGCTATAAAATAAGCCCACACTTTTACACCCTTGTTTTGGGTTTTAAAGACCCATGGTGACCCTTGCTCATGTCCCACAACTGCATGCCCTCTCTGATTTGGGAGAAAGTGATAATGCTGGAGGACACGGGGAAAGAAGCTGAAATCTGTGATGAAAGTTTGTCAAATTCCCTTCTAAACAGTCTCTTTTCATCTTTCCTCTGCTTACTATCGTTCTGCTCTTTCCTTCTCTGACTTCATTTCATTTCTGCCCTTACTCTCTTTAATATAATTTTTAATGTACCTAGTTTTCCACTTCATTAATTGTCCAACAATAAAATTTACAAAACTTGATTTTGGGAACAGGACAGATTGTGAAGCATCCTTCTCAGCTGCCTCATGAATTCTCTTTTCTAGGATGCAATTCACATGGATGGTTGGAATTTGATGCTTTATATGACATGTAGTGTGGATGTCAGAGGGAGCAGCTAACTAGTAACATTTTGTCTTGGTGTTAACTCAACTTTACTCAACAAAACTGTAACAAATGTCAAACTTTGTATGTAAATGAACAAGGCAAATGATCACACTTTACAAGAAAAAGTGCAGGTCAAATAAAGCAACAAAGAGAGAAATTCGTATTGATTATAAGGTAATAGTCAAGAAAAATATATAATTTACAACCGTCTTATTCAATTCAGTATGTTTAATAAAGCTCATAGTTATATAGATGTATAGGGGAAGGAGGTAGATATTCATTTTCTAGGGAAAAAAAAGAGAATACTTGGCACAAATTTAAAATTCTGGTAACAGATTAATTAATTTTGATTGGTTAAATTTAAGACAGGTAGAAAAGGCAATTAAAGATGTTAAAGAATAGAAAAGAATATATTCCATACTGGGATGCCCACCCAAGTCAAAGTTGTAGTATAATCAAAGTATTAGGAAATAGTGACTCGATTAAATGATAAAATTATGAGATGGTATTGTGAGACAAATCAATATACATTTCTAAAGTTTTGATTTCCTATCTTCATGTCTATAAATTTTCTCTTTGCTTAGTAAAACAATAGAATTGGATGACCTGGCTTTTGTGGCTGCCTGTTTTCTGTCCACAAATTTATCTCTATCACTTTTTAAAAAAATTATTGAAGTATATCACTCATACATAAACATACATAAACAATAAGTGTATAGTTAAGAGCCGTGAATTTATCAAACAAACATACATAACATCATACAGGACTCTCATAACTCACCTCACCCTACCACCAATACCTTGCATTGTAATGAAACACTTTTAACTAATGATTAAAGAGCATCCTCAAAATATTGCTACTAACCAAAGTCTCTTACATTTGGTGTATTTCCCCCCTAACCCAGCCTGTTAATATTATTATTACTATATCATTTATACATGAGCATAAATAAACAATAAGTGTATAGTAAAAGCTGTGAACTTACAAAGCAAACATGCATAACTTTTTGATTTAATAAGAGTGTAGTTCCCAAAGAGAAGATAACTTTCTCTTCATCTCGATGTGTACCTGAAGCAATCCATGATTTTTCCCTTACAATATTTTAGTCACTTTTCTCACCTAACTGCTCCTCTCTTCACAGCCAAGGGCACCAACTTTTGGTCTTTAGCCTCCCTTAGGAACCAAATGTATTGAACCTGTTATAATTAACTCATTTTCTTTTTTAAACTTTTCAGAGATAATTGGAACTGCCATTCTGAGCTATTAATTATCATAATATAATCAATGTTATCACATTGAACTAGTATTATTGAAGCTGGACTTTAAAAATCTTGCAGTTTTATTGTGATCATGTAGTTTTATTAGAATAAATGGACAATTTGTACTATTTCTGAAACATTCTCAACAGAGAAACCCAGTATAAGCTTATTGAATACCCGAGTTTCCTTAGAGTTAGAAGTTTCAGTTTTATACATTTAAAAGCATAACTCCACTTCTTTTTCACTTTGAAATTTCACTAACCAATCAACTCATTCTGTAGGAAATGCTTAACTTTTGTATTCACAATTCATTTGGTACTAGGTGATATATTTATGTCTATTTCTTGAATAAATAAGATCTTATCTTGAAATATGTTATCTCTCAAATTCAATTGTAAAGAAGTTGAAGATCTTTTCCTTCAGCTACAGTAGATATGAGTAAGTTCTTACTAATATATAAATCACTTGGTGGTGTTATTGATTCATTGATGGATTCCTGATTACTCAGAAAAAAGGAACACTATCTAAAACTCATATGAAAATAAAATCCAGATCATTTGAGATTAATACTAAAAAGCACATGGAAAATAAATATGTTGACTCAAGTAATAAAAGTAATTATCTGAACTCTATAAAAATGAAAAGGAAAAAACAGGAACAGTTTAAAACTTAAAGTTATAAAAAAACTAATGTGTAAAAATTATGTAAATCAGATGGATAATTTATAAGAAGAAAAACATGAAGAAACAGTATTCTATCACCCATATTAAAAAAAATGTATATCATGATTTCACTTTACTAATAAAGCAGAGAAAATACTATTCCAAATTTGTTTTCCTTAGAAAACAGTATCATAACCATATATTTGTAGAAACATGGAAAATAATGATACCACATGTATATAGAAAGGGATATTAAAACAAATATTATGTAAATGTGTAATCTGAAAAACCTTTAATATTATGTTAGGAATTAACAATTACCTCTGGGGAATGGGATTGGGAAATAGTAAGATTTGAAAGGACAATTTTATGTTTCACCCTGTAAACTACTGTAAATGTTGAATGCTTAATATGGAAATATATTCATTTTATAACTAAAATACTTGTAATAAATTCAGATAACACCAAATTGGAAGGCTACTTGATAATAGTTACCAAAAATTATGTAAATATTCCATTTATATACATTTTGATGAATTATTAAAATTCTGGTAAGGCTACAAATGTAAAAAGTTCCATAAAATGTTTTTTTATGAGTGTAAATTTGAAAACACCTAATTTAATAAAAATAAATGATAATTTTAATAAATTTTGTATGAATTTATAGCTACTAAAATATATAATGCGTAAGGATCCCCTTTATTGACAAAGAAAAAGGCTTTTAACAATCTAAAAGTAAAATCTGCCTATATAATAATTTTGCAGCCTGGTTGTAACTATAAAGATATGCATACTTATATGATGAAAAAAAAGTTAAGAACATTAGAAAAAAGTATGTATGGAGAAATTCTGAAATACTTTTTAAATTGACATTTCAAAAGAAACAGAAATTAGAGGAAAATAAAACCTCTGAAATATACTGGTAAGAAAATCATATGTGAGTAAAGATATAATTCAGATTATATACATTTATAAAATACTACATCAAGTTGGATCCTTAGGATGTGAAATGCAGTATCATCCATCTAGCATGAGTAAAGGGTGATTTCAAGTACATGGTAATTTCCCACAATATTTCCAGGCTCAATGTTTTATTTAAACATCTCGTATATCCTGAATGACAATGAAGGTAGCATGGCCACCATGACCCAAAAGTTGGAAAGATAATTTCTTCTTAAAGTATAGCCCAACAAAGACAATAAAAAGATCAAGAATAATGGATGTAGGTGTGCAAATGAAGAAATAATTTTCTCAAGAGGGAATCTCCAAATTTAATATTTTTGAATTATATAAGAATATTGTTTTCAGTTATTGAGAACAATATCTATGCACATATGTATTAAAAACATATATACAGCATTTAAAGCATCTATTAAAATCTCCAGTTTACTAATAAAGTAAAAGTTTTAGGTCATTAAAGTAACTTGCTAAATGTCATACAGAAAAGTCAGCCATTTTCATACCTTGACAGAGAGCACAATCACCCAATTGTTTTATTTTTTTCCACACACACACACAAATAATGTTCCACCCAAGAAGTCCCCATAGTTAATGACTGGAAATCAGACTTTAAAAAAAATCCCCATGTGATTTTAATATGTGACAATCTTTTGGAACCACTGAGATTTGTTGTCCATCAATTAAAACTATAATGTAATAATTTGGAGTACATGACCATTGTTCTTGTCGCATCAACACTCTCAATTTTCTTTGCAGATAATCCATTTCTTAGCTGTGTGATTTCCTCAACTACTGTAACCATGGACCTGAATAACAATGTAAAGGAGTTCATTCTGTTTGGGTTAACAGAGAACATTCAAAGGAGGAAATAGTGTTTGCAGTATTCTTATTTCTTTACCTTGCAACTTTTTTGCAAATTTACATATTCTGATGACATCAGATACAGTCACATGATTATAAGCCCCATGTACATCTTCCTTTTTTACTTATCCTTTGCTGATATCTATTTATCCATAGCCACAACACTAGGGTTGATTAAAAATGCTGTATCTGAGAAGAAAGTCATCTCCTGCAATGGGTGCATGACCCATATATTTACATTACACTTTTTTGCATACATGGAGATCTTTGTCTTGTCCTTATGTCCTTTGATCATTATGTGGCCATTTGAAAGCCCCTGATATACACAAGCATCATGAGCAGACATGTCTGTGGTGTATTGGTGAATCTGGCCTGGGCAGGATCTTGTATCCATTCTTTAGCACGGATTTTCTTGGTTTTGAAATTGCCTTTCTGTAGTCCCAATGTTATTGATCACTATTACTGTAATATGCAACCTCTGTTGAAACTTGCATGCATGGACCCTTATGTCAAAAATCTACTCCTAGTCTTTAATAGTGGAGCCATATATAGTGTGAGTTTCATGATCCTGACCATCTCCTATATTTTAATCTTACATTCTTTGAGAAACCATAATTTAGAAGGAAAAAAGAAAGCCTTCATCACCTGCACCTCCCACATAATTGTGGTTACCTTATTCTTTGTCCCACGTATATTTATATATGTTCACCCTCCAAATTCATTTACTGTGGAAAAGATGGTGGCCATCTTTTACATGATTGGTACAGCATTGCTCAACACTCTGATTTACACTTTGAGGAAATCATAAGTTAAAAATGCCATGAGAAAGGTTTTGTGTAACAAACTATGATTTGAGGTGGCAAATTGTGGAAAATTCCACTTGCTTATACTGTAACTCTTTAAATAAAATTGATTGCTAGAGCAGAGAAAATGGTCATATACAGATATAAGAAATACAATTCTCCCTTAGTGAGACTTTTTTGGAAATAGACAGATTTAGCACTATGGAGACACATTGTATTTTGAGCTGGTGTCACAAAGAATGAAAGAACATTAATTGCACTAATATTTGGGGAGCAAAAGCCCAGTGCTTAATTCCATTCTCTGCATTGCAGCTTGTTAACCAGATCCTGTGATGGCTGTAATTTGCCTTCTCTTTGTACATTATTCTGGTTTGTATTTCTCTTCTCTATGTTTCTAATCCAAGTCTAATATTTGCCCCCGACTTCTATCTAATTTTCTTTTTTGGTGATTCAGTTCTGACATTTCTGAACCTAGATCATATTTTCAGGCTCAACATTTAGCCAAAAGTCACTGCAAAAGAACCATAAGTATAGGTAATTAAACACTTATTTGATTCTTGGATTCTTTTAGTAACATCCTTAAATGTGGCCATTCATCCTCCCCTTGAACATGTACAAGGAGATAACTCATAACCATTATTTTTTCAAAAAAGGACAAACATGAGTATAATAAACATATACTCTATTGAGCCATAATCTCTCATGTGTCATTAGTTTTGGCTCAAGATAATCATTGTTCATTTATAATATTTATTTTAATAAACTTTTGGAATTTAAGTCATTGGACACTACACAAAAATTTGGTTGGTGAATTTGTGACAATTTTAAAAACCTGTGAGAGTTATGGTAATCAACACTTGATGGATACAGTTATAGATATGAAAAAGCATAAACTGATATATAAAAAAGAACTGGCCGGTACCATATAACATATGAGTATAATCCAACAAAAACATAGAATTAATTAATTGAAGTGAATACATAATAGAGTAAATCAAGGAAGTAACATGTCTTTTTAGGTATCAGGCACAACTTTAAGACAGTGAAGTGTTTCGCTAATTAATAGTAGGACATACTGGCAAGTATGCCTGACAGGTGCACTTCTGTGGTAGGGCAGATGTTTGGCCATATGGATACTTCAGGCCATGACAAAATTGTCCATTGTTCAAAGTCTGTCTTTATAAAGAAAACATCACCTTGTAATCGAATTTCATACAGAGACTTTCCTCCCTGGATAGAAATGGACTGATCAATGACCAGGATAAGCATTTCTGTATTCCTGATGTAGATTTTTCATGGCACCTCAATAAATTTACATTCTGCTTCATAATGGGGTTCACTAATGAGTTCAGGCAACAAGAATAAATCCATGTGGGAGTCCAGGCAACAAAACAAAGTAGATTGTTTCATATAGATCTGAGGTCTGGACTCTAAGCTGTTGGATTAACCGATGTAATGCCAGATAGGAGACTTTGTATAAGAATGGCTCCTAGGGGCTAAAATCATATCTTGACCTTCAAACTCTGATTATAACACTTTAGAAAATGTACTTAAAGCCCCTATTCATTACTGGAAAACTTCTCAAACTGCAAGTTCTATTGATGATGAGGCATGATTTTGCCAGTTTGTAACTTAAAATATCAACAATTCACCTGCATTTTCATGAACTTAGTAATACAATCGCATGCTGTAGCTCAGCATTGCTATATAGACAGAAGGGAATATCAGGCATTGAAAAAGAAATGGAGGTAGGAGGAATGGTGATGTAGCTAAGATGATAGGGGGAAGAAATGTTTCATCTTATATTTTAATAACCTCCTTTGGACATATGCATTGGTGGAAGGACAGTGAAGATCAGGAAGCTCCTGCCTCCTCAGCCCCCTCTGTAATTAAGATTAGCTTAGATTCCTTGGACAGACATGAGTTTAGGACACCAAATTTCAGAGAAATAGGTTCATTCTGATTTTATATTATATATTATCAAATTCAAATCAAGGATTATTATGGCTTTGTGTATCATCACTTTAAAGAATTTCTCACATTTGTATCAGCATCCCACAGCTCTCACCTAAATACTACACCTTACCTTTCATTTTGCCACATCTTCTTTGATTGGATCTTTTGGACCTCAGTTCAATAAGCAGGATCCTCAATGTTCTGTATTCAACTGATTATCTGAACTCTCCCTCTATATACCTAAAAGGCATCTTCAGAATGATCAACTCATTGCTTTTACTCCAAACATGCTCTACATTCAGCCTTCCCCAGACAAATCTACCATTCCAATTGCCAAAGTTAAAAACACTGAAAAAATGGTGATATCACAACTCATATGTAAAATTAAAGAAAAAAATTATTGGCCTCCCATATATATCCATTCTGATATCTTTTCACACTAATTCTGCCACTGGTCTAAGCTGTCAACGTCTTTTGCTCCAATTGCAGCAATAGACTCATAATTCTTCCTGCTTAAACTCCCTCCTTGCTGAATCTATTTTCAACACAGCAGCTAGAAGCTCCTTATAAAACTTGAGTAAAATCATATCTCTCCTCTGAATAAAACCTTGTTATATCTCAGTTTTATTCAGAATAAAAGCCAATTTACTTAAAATGACTTTGCTTTCTCTTACATCTTTGGCATCTGTTACTCAAACCTTTATTCTCTTCATTCTCTTGTCTCTGGGCTCAGTGGCTCTTATCCTTAACCACACCAGGCAGACTCGTACCTTAAGGCACTTTTCTCCATCTTTCTTTGATTATGTCACACTTTCAGTGGTTTGATCTTGGCTAATAGCATCATTTCCCTAAGACAATCCTAATCCAAAGAAACTGTGAGATAACATGAGAATTGTTTTGAGATGCTACATTTGTGTTAATTTGTTATACAATAGATATATATTATTGTATTTATTAAGGCCTGTTCTTTAATTGCATTTCCCCAGCAAATTACGAAACTCATTTTTCATTTATATTCCAGACTTTTATTTTAATTTTGTCAAATAAACTATGCTATGCAAGACTGTCCTTCACTTGCCATTAACAGATTCTAATCTGTCCTATAAATCCTATGATCATACCATGATCTGTAGTTGCTCCAATGTGGAGGAGGATATTTCTTATCCTTTCTCCCTATATATCTATGTTGCTATGCATCAAACACTAACATTATATATTTATATATATATATTTAATAATCAACACAAACCTATATCCTTAGTGGAAAAATACTCAAAATGTTGGGAAAGGAATTTCTTCTTTGTATGCGACTGAAAATATTAGAATTAGAGACACCAGGTCAGGAGTATAGCATTATTAAGTCAAGATGAGAGTGGAATCATTTATGTTTTGGTATGTATTTATTTAATGTACGACCAGGTTTCTATAAAAGAGAGACCCAATGGCACAATTGTTTAACATATAGGAAGTTTATTTTTTTTGATGTGACAGCTATATATAAATGATCCAGGTTGACAGTGCCGGCCATCATCTCTCCTTCATTCAGTGACTAAGGTTCCTTCCTGGCTTTTCCTTGGTCCTTTCATAAGTCCTTTATATTCAGCATGGGATTCATGTGCTAGCATCACTGGCTTCACCTGGGAGCTTGTTAGAAATGAAGAGTTCTGGTTTACACCCATATAATAATGAACCATCATTTCAACTTTAACACTAAGTGATTCATATGTACATTGCAGTTTGTAAATTATTGCCATGGGTACTATTATCTACAGCTGGACTCTACGTTCTTTGTTTCAAGAGGAAATAACCTAGAGGAGTACACATTCAACATTTTGTATTTCAGCCTGAAATTTACAGAGGTTGCCTAGAGACAATCAATAAGAGCAGAGCTTACCTAGCTCCAGAAAGCCTGGGTATTTTCAATAAATAATGC
>JAQZBX010053603.1:0-18843 GCA_029593785.1 Cabassous unicinctus | reverse complement strand
GGAGACTGGGAGAGGTGCTTTTCCTGGAAACCCCAAATCCCGCTATGTGAGCACCCGCGGCTTTCACTGAACTCTAGTCCCAGCAGGGCCAGAGACACTGGATGTCTTGAGTAGGATTAGAGATAGACTCCGTAGTCCCCATCAGCCTCTCCCCAAGCTGCCCGCGAGCAGTCATGTGAACCAAGGGAAAGGAGTCACTTGTTACACAGAAGCAGCTTCTAGACAAGTCCCCTGGCCTCCCTGTCTCCTCCTTCCAACCCGATTGCAGCCCTGAGCACCTCTGATGTAGAAAACATGGAGTGATTGTTGGGTCTCCTTGGATGGGGCATCATGGACGCTAGCACAGGTCCTAGCAGTCAGTTCTCTGTTGTACGAGAATCAGGAACTTCAGCCGCCGCTTTTCCCTTCCCTGGGATTGGCAAGACCTGACATTCGCCAGCAGCCCTTCCGTCCCCCTTCTCCCTACCGTTAAGCAGGCCCTCCTTGCTGAGTCTGCATTCAGCCTGCCTCCTGGCCACTATGCTGTCTTCTTTATACACAAAGCAAACCTGATTTCCTTAGAGACTTTCTGAGATGTTTGGTGCTGCTCAGCCTCACCTCAGCATATGGAGCTCTCCTCCTGTCCACACAGTGGGGACAGAACTGGAGAATAGGGTACGGATCCTGCTTTCAAAGAACTTTGCATCTACGCAAGGCACCAAGGCATCCTTAAAGGAGGCAGTGGCCTGGAGGTTACAGGTCCTCAGCTTCACACCCCCTTTCCTTGAATAAATCCATACAAGATTATTCAATCAATGTCTATTTACAAAATACTAAGAAAAGTCACAAGACCACTATGTCAAGGGGTCAAAAGCTAAGTAAGATACCTCCCTGTCACCAAGAAACTTATAATCTATAATAGGGTTTCTAGACCTTAACATTGAGCTACTACCTTCCATGATTTTTATCAATCTGAATATTATATACCTAACAATTTTTAAAAATTTTTATTTTATTTATTTATTTCTCTCCACTCCCTCATTATTTGCATTTGCTGTGTCTGTTCGTTGTGTGCTCATCTTCTTTTTAGGAGGCAATGGGAACAAACCTGGGACCTCCCATGTGGGAGGGAGGCACCTAATCACTTGAGCCACCTCTGCTTCCTGCTTTGTCATGTCTCTCATTATGTTTTCCTCCTTGTGTCTCCTGTTGTGTCATCTTGTTGCATCAGCTCACTGCGCCAGC
Source organism: Cabassous unicinctus (assembly GCA_029593785.1). Taxonomy (NCBI): domain Eukaryota; kingdom Metazoa; phylum Chordata; class Mammalia; order Cingulata; family Chlamyphoridae; genus Cabassous; species Cabassous unicinctus. Next base: position 17,619 of record JAQZBX010053603.1, on the reverse strand, counting down.
CCGTCGTGTCAGCTCTCTGTCTTGCGTATCTTCTTTAGGAGGCACCGGGAACCAAACTCAGGACCTACCATGTGATAGGCGGGAGCTCAATCGCTTGAGCCACATCTGCTTCCCACAATTTTCTTTTAACCAACTCCCTTTTTTTAGCCCCTGTTCCTTCACGAAACATCAGCAAGATCATGGATTCAATGAATTAGTTATATATATTTTTTTCATACATGTTAAAGTAAACATATTATTCAGATTAAAAATAGTCATTCATGAACCTCCCCAAACCATCTTTCGTACCTCCAGTGGTATAGGTAGTACCACACCTTAGAAAACACGGATCTGGTGGTCAAGAAACCCAACACCACCCCTAGCCCACGGAGGACAGCGGTAAGGGGCACCACAACAGCTCCACTGAGTGCACGCCCCTCCGTGCCAGGCACTGGGCTCAGAACATCACCTACAGACTATATTAGTTAATTATGGCTTTGATTCTAGAGCTGTGTAAGCCAAGTGCTATGCAAGAGCAGAGGAAGCAGAAACTTAATTCTTCAAGGTTTATCAAAGTACTTGGCTTGCTGGTGAATGTGGTTGATTTAAGGTGAGAGAGTCTCGAGTGTGTGTATGGAGACAGGTCTAGAAGAGAAGTTTGAGAGCAAATTACAGGAAGTCTCACTACAACATTTAGGAATTTTGACTTAACTCTATGAGTCATGAGGAATCACTGAGGATTTTTACATTAGGGAGTGAAGCAAGCACCTGGGTGCTTCGGAAGGATGATTCTGATTGCAGCATGGAGGGTGGACTGAAAGAGATGAGAGCCTGGCGCCATGGCAACAAAACACAACAAGGCCTGCCTAGGAGACAGGGGCAGTGGGAGTGAAGAAGGGCCAGATGGAAGAGTCATCTCGTGAGACAGATGGGACATGGGATATTAGAAAGTAAAAGAGGTAGAAGGTGGGTCCTCAAAGAAGACTCTGCATTTTCTAATTCGGGTAATGCCACGTACTGAGATAAAGCAAGAGTGGGGAGTGAATCTAAGCATAGACAGTGGATTCAGTTTTAGCTACGCTGGAATTTGAAATGCCTTGGGATATCAGTGGGGAGGTGGTCGCAGGCAGCTGGAAATAAGATCTGAACTCAGAAACAAGATTCGGGCTAGAGGCATCAGCCAAATGGAGATGGTCACCCAGGGGAAGGAAGGGTGCTGGCAATTAGAAAGGAGAACTGGAAACTGAGTTTAAAGGGCCAGTCGAGGATGCTGAAAGGGAGGAGGTGGAGAGGTGGAAAGAAGGAGCAGGAGGAAAGGTGAAAAGTAGTCAAGGAAGGCATTCTGAGCAAATTCAAGTGCTGCGGCGCAGTCAGGCACACGGGGAGCTGTGACGTTTCTGAGTTGGGCCTTGGTTTCCTCATCTGTAAGTAAGAGTTTGGACTAGATGCCGTCTGAGGTCCCTTCCAGCTCTTGTCAGTACTGAGTGTTGTGCCCTAGTATCCCAGAAGCGCTCAGTCATTGGGGTAAGCAGCCTGCAGAGGTGGGAGGGGTGTGGTCTCGACACAAACCCTGCAGGATCAGGGGCCCTTGGTCAATTATGCTGCCTGGTGTCCAAGGCCTCCGAGGTGCATTTCTCAGGGCCACACAGAGCCCTACCTGGATCATCTCATTTCCTTCTCCCAACAGCCCTGTGCGTTATTATCCCCATTTTAGAGACGGGAAAACTGGGACTTAGCAAAGCAAGTAATTGGCCCAACATCATACAGTCAGTAAGGGGCAGAGCCATCATTTGACTCTCGTCTGCAGAAATCTAATTCAGGGTTTGCTGGTTAAATAGTCTCTCATTCCCACATTTGCAATACCTGGGTCATCTTTCCAATCCTGCTTCTATGTTCCAAAAGGGATATTCTCCCTTCTTTCTTATTCATTCCTGTGTAGTTTTTGGTACTGTCCATGTTGTCTAAGTGGGCATGTATTACTTTGAGCATCAGGGAAAACACTTTTTAGAAAGAGTATAATTCAAGGACGTAATCGTCAGTGTCTAAAAGGACAAGCACCCTTCATGGTCCCAGTTAGGATGGCTCTCCTGAGATTAACAAATTGATGGGTGGGCTTGATTTGGGGGCAATTTGGACCTATTGTAAATATTCAGAGGTCAAGGAACAGGCCACACTTTTCTTTTTTTAGGTTTTTAAAACAGCTCTATTGAGATAAAATTCACTTACCATGCAATCTACCCATCTGAAGTGTGCAATCCAATGGTTTTTAGTAAATCCATCCACAGATAGAGGCGACATCGCTACAGTCAATTTCAGAGCATTTTCATCACTTTAGAAAGATATTCTGTACCTTTTCGTTTTCATCCTCCTATGCTCACCTTAGCCTCAGTCATAGCAAACACTGATCTGCTTCCTGCCTCTATAGATTTCCCTGTTCTGGACTTTCATATGAATAGAATCCTATAATATGTGGTCTTTTGTGCTGGACTTCTTTCACTCAGCATAATGTCTTCAAGGTTCACCAAGTAGCAGTATGTGTCAGAACTTCATTCCTTTTCACGGCTGAATAATATTCCATTGTATGGGTAGACACATTTCGTTTATCCATTCATCTCCTGGCAGATGTGTGGGTTGCTTTTCCCTTTTGGCTCCTGCAAATAGTGCTTCTGTGGACATTGGTGTACAACTTGTGAGTGGACATGTATTTTCATGTCTGCTGGGGATACACCTAGGAGTGGGATGAGGGAACAGACCATAGTCATCCTTCTCTGACCGCAAGGCCCAGGACTGTGCAGGGCTGTGCCTCAGCGGGTATTTGTTGAGTGCATGGAAGGAACTCCATTTTCAGCACAAGGCGTTAGAGCCCGAGGATCCCTCTAAGTTCCAGCCAAGGCCCAACCCCTTTAGCTGAGGACCGCGGCGTCCCCATGCCTGGCTAAAATAAACCTCCTTCTTATTTCTTGCTCACTGTAGCTTTGTTTCTTTTTCCTGCACTTTAGGAACCGATGAAGCAGCCATCATTGAAGTCTTATCAAGCAGGACATCAGAGCAGAGGCAGAAAATAAAGCAAAAGTACAAGGCAACGTACGGCAAGGTGATTCCAAGGGTCCATGGCAAGCAGGCACACGCCAGCTCTGCTTCCTCTGTCTTCTCAAAGCAGTGAAGAATGTCTTTATCGAGTGAGCTGAGGAGAAATAATGAAACAGTCATTTAAAATTTTAATTGGCTTCAGGAAAATGGAAATTGATTTAACTTAAGAGCCTGAAAAATCAATGTTCTTTAAATTGTTATTTTTTTAATTGACTTCATTTTTCTATTAAGCCCTAAGTCAATGTTTCCACTCAATTTGGACTAATTTCATATATCAATTTACAGATAAGCCAGTGATTTGAAAATCAATTTCCACAAGTGGGTCTTAATATATACAGGAATTCTTCATTTATTCAAGCGTCTTCAGGAATGAGATATTCTTCACAAGGGACTGTTTAAGAAAATTAGGACACTTCATTTCACTAAGCATTAAAACCTCCTTTCTTTTCTTTTTCTTCTTCTTTTTATTTATGCTGTTATGTATAGAAATCTTTAAATATGGACTAGGCTTTCTTATTTTTTATTAACATGTAATGCACACAAGTTCACCTTTTCTTAATGTCATAAGGATTATCCTGGCAAAATGTATGCCTTATTATGTTATATTCTAGTACATATTTATAAAGCATTTGCGGTTTTCACTCACTATATGTATAAACAAGTATAGAGCTAGATAGCGGCAGAGATGGATTTCCTGCTTACTTGGCACTGAGCAGGTAACAGTCTCTTTAGACCTTGGTCTCCTCACATCTAAAATGAAAATAACGACTCACCCCCTTCTCGTGTTGCTGGGAGAATCCAAGGGTACAAGGCCGACAGATACCACCAGCAAGGGCAGCTATAACTGCCCATGATAGCTCTGTTTGCTTCCATTTTACAGATGGGAACAGTGAAGCTCATACTGTTTAAATGACTTGTAAGAAGAACCAGGACTTGAATGCATGTCTTCTGGCTGCAGGCCCAGTGTCCCCATGCCTGGTAGACCCAGCACCTGAGGGGGATTATTTCCTTGTGCACTAAATGGCCCCAGGTGGCTGTGCTTCTTTTTTTTTTTTTTTACCGGGCGTCCCAAGGATCCAACCCAGGTCCCTCCATATGGGAGACAGACACCTAACCATTTGAGCCACATCCATCCCCTGGCTGTGCTTCTTAAAGGTTTTCTGCCTCTCTCCCCACTATCAGGCTTGTCAATGTCACTTTTGACGACAGTAATAAGTGAACACTCAGTTCAACTGCATTTGATGAATCGAATGAAGTTAAATTTTCATCTTTGCCGACGTGTGAACTCTAGCAGCCTCCCAAGTTCCTACGTCTACTTCCACCCTATTAATGTGGAAAGTCAGCTGCCAGTCTTCTTCAAATGTAGTCTAAAATAAGAGCACCTCGGTTCAGAGCGAGGGCCTAGGTCTCTACTAAAACTAAAGTGGGAACACTCTAGAGCAAGAACTTTGTGACACCTTTGGTTGCCGATCATGAGGCCTTTTACTTACTTTCCAGTTCTCAGCTGTGTTTCAGAAAACTGAGACTGCCAAAGACATGGCTGAGAATCACAAAGTCACAAAGCCAGGAGATGTTAGAGATGGTCAAATCCAAGTCCCCGTGTCATCCCAAGGGAATAACTAGCAGAACAATTGTCCTGCTGGTTAGCAGGAAAACAAAGACTAGCGTTGAGTACTCTGTGCCTGCTTCTCCACCCAAACAGAAGGCAAACACACAAGGATTTTATGAATAATAGCACCCTCTTTTTGCTCTCAAAAGCATCTGAGGGGAGCAGGTATAGCTCCATGGTTTGAGTGCCTGCTTCCTCCTGAAAAAAAAAAAAAAAAATAGCATCCAAATTTGGATGGTACATGACCTGGTCACTTTAGTGACCACAGACCTGTATTTCAACCCTTTCTAAAAGCTGAGTATTTGGGGACAAGGCCTTCATCTTTCTGAGGTTCAGTAAATGGTGATAATGTGAACACCTCTCCCGGCAGCTCCGCAAGGCTGTCTTGAGGATCCACTGAGAAAGCTCCCTGAACCCTCAGGTGTTACACAGATGTTCTGCCCCTCTGCCAGCCCTGCGGGGCAGATGGATGGGCAGCCACCATGATTGTCCTCAAGAGTAGATTCCTCATGCCTATGCAGCTCCTGGTGAGATTCCCGGCCGTGCAGCTCTCACCTTTTTCCAACAGGACCTGGAGGAGGTGCTCAAGAGTGAGCTGAGTGGAAACTTCGAGAAAACCGCATTGGCCCTTCTGGACCGCCCCAGCGAATACGCTGCCCGGCAGCTGCAGAAGGCCATGAAGGGTCTGGGCACAGACGAGGCCGTGCTCATCGAGGTCCTGTGCACAGGAACCAACAAGGTTAGTCCCGGCGCCGCCCTGGGACCCAGCCCCGAGGAAGCAGCCACACCACAGGCCCATCAGAGGTGATTGCAGCAGCCAGGAGGGAAACTCCCCTGCATTCCACCCACGGGGTGAATGAGTGAGCAGGACCATCTGGAGGCCCTTGCAGGAAGTTTTGCAGAGGTCAGTCTTGGTGTTGCTGCCTAGCTTGGCAGAGGAGGTCCTTTCCGGAAGAGTCACGTCCATTCAGCTTTTGTATTTTTAAAGCTGAGACTCGGTTTTATATTCAGGAGGCAAGATTCTCCTTTGCCCCTCCCAGCCTGACTTGGCAGGTGTCCTGGCATTCTTGATGCACTGGGTAGGCCACGCATGTCTGGGTGGTGGCTTGGTCTGCGGCCATCATCTGACACCGAGTACACAAAAGACAGTGAGAGGCAGGGAGGTGGGAGGTGCAGGGAGGATCTGCATGAGCACCGCCAGAGGTGGGCAGCCCCTCTCCGGAAGGATCTGTATCCCCTTATCAGCTGGCTTCTCCCCTCATCCCTTGGGCACATGGCACCATTTTAGGAGCTGGAAAGAACATTTGTTAAGGCCCCAGTGGAAAAACATTTGAAGCCACGAGGGTCAAGGAATTTGTCAAGAGTGTCCACAAATCATTAATGTGAGACCCCAGCCTCCTCCACAACCATCCATCACAGCAGAATGGGGAGGCCCAGTGAGGAAAATGCCAGAAATCCGGGTCTCTCCTGAGGCCCCCAGTAAGAAACAGAAGCAGCTGGTTGGAGCAGACGTTGAGGAAAAACTGAGCCGCAACGCTCTGCGCTAACGTGGCATTATAGCGGGGAATGCCCACATCCCTGAGCTGCTGAGTCTGCTCGGCCCGGACTTGCTGTTCAGCCCCATTTACCAAAGGGCACCACGACCTAAGCCGCAGCTGCAAACCTCTTTCCTGGTCATCCCTGGACATCTTTTCTTCCCACAAAATAATAAAAACGCCCTCTGCTTCAAGGAGTTTCCGACTAGGATTCAGCCTCAGTGGAGGGTCAGCACGGACGCGCAGGAGGCCTGCGGCCGGTCCCGCGAACACACGAGTGTCCCCACCCTTCCCAGACTCACAGGTGCCAGTCGTGAATTGCCCACTGTCAGGAGGGATTAGCAGCCTGTCTTGGCAAGGTTCACGTTATCATTATTTTTCTAATCTTATTTGACCACAGCTTTTCCCCAGTTTCTTTCAGGTCCCCTTGGCCTCCACCAGTAAGCATGGCTTTTTTTTTTTTTTCCAGTCCAATAGATCTCATGGTAAAGAAAAGAAAACCAGAGAAAGCAGGTCTGGGACTCAAATCCTAGAAATAGGTTGAAGGAAAGAGGAGGGAGCTGCCCCTACAAGTGGTCAGCTCCCACGGGCCTCCCACCTTCTTCCTAAGAAGCCTCCCCAGGGGTCAGAGCACAGGCTTGGAGAAAGTCCCTGCAGGAGAGAAGGGGGCCCTCTCCGTGCGAATATTTCAAACCACACAAGTGACACATGCAGACATTCTCCTTATTTAAAGATGGAGATATTGCAGCTCAGCCAATGCCTCCTTTCACCACCTCCTCACCCTGCCTCACCCTCCCACCTCCACCCTGGGAGCCACCTTTAGAAGCTCAGCATGCAAGGCAGCCAAGCTCCTCACCCTCCGTGGCTCCCCATTTCCTCCCCTCTCCATTGCTACCCACTTTCCAGATTGTGTGCAATGCTGTGGGGAAACGCCTGCTCTTATGTACTGCTAGTTCAAGTGTAAACTGAGGCAGCTTCTGAGGCGGGCAACTTGGCTCAAGCCATTGAACTGTGAAGCCCTTCTTCCCGGTACACACCCTAGAGAAACTTGCACTCCTACACACAGCCAGTTGTTTACTGAATGAAGCCTTGCTTCTGAGCAGAGAAAAACTGAAAACAACCTAAGTGTCCTTTAAGAAGACGCTGGCCAAATGCACTGTGGCTTGTTGTAAATGGAACATTTTGTATCCATTTAAAAGACAATAGGTGGCTATTCCTGTAGGAGCACAGCTGGATCTCCTAGAAGTATTATCAAGTGAAAAGATGAGTCAAAGAATGATACCCACGGTATTCCACTTCTTAAGCACATAACGTATATGTCAAACAATTCTCTATCTTTTCAGGATTCTATATACACATATAAAAATGCAAAGAAAAACACTTGGAAAGATGCATGCTGAGCTTCTAAAGGTGGCTCCCTGGGTGGAGACGGGAGGGTGAGGCAGGGTGAGGTAGTGGTGAAAGGAGGCATTGGCTTAGCTGCAATATTTTCATCTTTACATAAGGAGAATGTCTGCATGTGTCACTTGCATGGTTTGAAATATTTGCATGGAGAGGGCCCCTTCCCCCCTGCAGGGACTTGCTCCAAGCCTGTGCTCTGACCCACTGGGTGGCCTCTTAGGAGGAAGCCATGAAGCAATCCCATGTCCAGAAACAGATTCCTGCCCCTTCCCTCTGTAGGTCTCTGTGTCTCTTATGGATTGACCCCTCCTTGGCACTGATTTTTTTTTTTTTTTTTTTTTTTTTTTTATTTCTTCCCTAGGAAATCATCGCCATTAAAGAGGCTTACCAAAGACGTAAGTGACCGTCCGTTCTGACTCTGGTTAAAGACTATTCCTTTTGAAATACCTCCAGGAAAATAAATATTCTGCTTTCTTCCCTCCTTTTTCTTTCCTCAAAAGTATTTGACAGGAGCCTTGAATCCGATGTCAAAGATGATACAAGTGGAAACCTAAGAAAAATTCTGGTGTCCCTGTTACAGGTAAGAGTAAAGAGGGCTCTCCCATTGTACGACCTTGGGAAATATCCCTTGCAACATGATGCCATGATGAAAATGGCAGTGTACAGAGAACCTGCATCTTTTATTTTAAAATGTTATACATATGAGCCCATGCTCCATCAGCCCTGATTTTTTGAAGTTTATGATCCCTTTAAGTTAATGAATCATCTCATTAAGCATCACTGCCTCATTTTGCCAATGAGGAAGCTCAGGCCCAGAGAGGGTGTGTTACCCTCCCAGGTTCACACAGCCAGTAAAACACAGCCCAGTAGCAAGTGCCAGACCATCTGACTTTTTCACAACTCTGCACTTACTTCCAGGATTCACCCTGAGTCTAGGCCTAGAAGTACAGCTTCCAGGAAAGCAGGGCATGTAGAATGGCCCAGTTAGGCAGCGTCTGTATTCTCACCAAATACACCCATCTTTATGAATTTTATGTGTTTCCTCTGTTTTATTTTTCCCAATGTGGACAGGCTCAGCTCAACAGGGAACAAATGAGAATGGGCTTCAATTGCAGCAGAAAGGGTGTATTAACTTTGTATTGTTGTGTAACAAACTGCCTCAAACTAAGCAACTCAAGCAACACGTAGCCCCTGGGTCAGGGGTCCTTTGTTCAGGATCTCACCAGGCTGAAATCAAGGTGTTAGCCAGGACTACAATTCTCATCTAAGACTCAAGGCCCTCTTCCAAGTTCACTGGGTTGTTGGCAGAACTCATTTCTTTGCAGCTGTAGTGCTGAGGTCCCCATTTGCTGGCTGGTTGGACAGAGACCCCTCTCGGCTCCTAGAGGCCATCTGCAGTTCTTTGCCAGGTGGCCTCCATAGGGAGTTAGCAACAGACTGTGTTTTCTTCCAGGCCAGCAGAAGGCATCTCTCTGCCTTCTTCCATTACTAACTTCGAAATCCCACTTTCAAAATCTTACCTGATTAGGTCAGACCCACCCAAGATACTCTCTCTTTTGATAAACTCAACTGCCTAGGGATCTTAGTTGCATCTGCAAACATCTTTTTGCCATATAACACAGCATGGGGGTAAGAACTCATCATAGTCACAGGTGTTGTCCACACTCAAGGGGAGGGGATTATCGAAGAACATGGGTCATCGGGGTTATGTTAGAATTCTGCCTGCCACAAAGGACTTAGGTTAGACTCCAGGAAAGCCTTTCATGACCAGTTCTCAGGGTTCTTCACCCGTGGTACCCTGGATGGGGAAATTTGATATTTTGAAAGGAGGATTCGTTGTTTTCCAAGGGACTCAGTTTAAGGGGCATCACGAGGTTGCTTCCAGCCTGCTTAGGGGATGATAGGTTTTCTCAGTGACCCTGATTTCTGCTACAAACAAAAAAATAAAAAGGGTTGCCACAGGAGTTGTTCTGTTTATCAGCCATGCCCAAAAGATGGCAGCAAAGAGCAGGCGTTGACACTTTGCCAGGCTGAATGGGGCGTCAGGCCACCCCCCTCTGAAATCACCCTGTTCTGTGGTGGAGCAGGAGCTCAAGTTAATGACAATATGTTGATTTTTCTAGGCTAATCGTGATGAAGGAGATGACCTTGACAAAGATCTAGCTGGTCAGGATGCCAAAGATCTGTATGAGGTAAGTGTGGGACATCTCAGTGAAAAAAAAAAAAAAATTAATTAGCATTATTTTCAACAAATGTTCCTTTATTTCATGTGAACAGGAGTTACGTAGGAAATAAGTATGATCTCTAAGAAATGAAAATATACTTAGATCTTTAAAATATGTTTCATGTATATGGTCTAAAATAATTGCTCCCATTCTTATACTCTGGGTTAACCACCTCAGATCCATTTTGGAACAAGGGAGGATAGAAACAATATAAATAAATATGTAAAAGTATACTCATGGGTTAGGAGCTTGAAGTTCTTAATCCATTGATTTGACTTCTATTGAGTGCATATTTTATAATTTCCTATGAGAGGTCTGGCGGCAAGTGCTCACAGCATTGTGCATTCAGCCTTTTTGCAAAAGACTTCATCAAAATGTTTGCCTTTGGTGCTTGAGGCAGGGGAAGGCCGCTGGGGCACTGATGAGCTTGCCTTCAATGAAGTCCTGGCCAAGAGGAGCTACAAACAGTTACGAGCCACCTTCCAAGCCTATCAAACTGTAAGTAAGCAAGTGCTGGGACAGCAGAGTTAACTCTGCCATATGGCAACTGGCGGGATCCTTTACAACAGGGCTACACTGGCTCTCAACTGAGCATGAATTTGCCCCTCAGGGAACATTGCATAATGTCCCGAGTTATTTTCGATTGTCACAACTGGTTGGCGTGGGGAGGGGGGCCATGGGGATTTAGCTTCTGGCATCTAGTGGGTAGAGGTCAGGAATGCTGCTAAACATCCTACAAGGCACAGGGCAGTCCCCTAAATGAAGAATGATCTGACCCCAATTATGAAGTGCCAAGGCTGGGAAACTCTGCTTTACAACAGAAGCTAGGAAGGCAGAGGAGTGTCGTGTTCCAAGAGTCAAAGGGTCAGGTTCAAAGCCTGGTTCTACCCTTGGCAAGTGGCCTAACCACTCCATGCCTCAGTTTCCCCACTTGTGAAACAGGAACACGATCATCATCACTCCCTCATAGGGTTATTTTAAGAGTGAGATAAGATAAATACAAAAGGCTCAGAACAGCATGTGGCCAGGATACAGATGTTTGCGAGTCTTATTACCCCCATTTACAGTTGGGCAAACAGTGTCTATCACTCTCAAGACAGTTTTGATATACTTCAGAGACATATTCCTAAAAGGATGTGCAGATATATATATTTAGCCTAATATTTTTAATCTAACTAAATGGGTTAGCTATTTCAACTCAGCAGTAAATCCTCCCATGAAAAGCAGTCTTTAATTTCAAGAAGCCTTTTGTGGAAGATCAGGTTTTTTCTAGTCTCCTATTTTATATTTGTAGAGTGCTTTTAACCATTCAAAGCCCTTCTATGCCCTGTATCTTGTTTCACCTTCACAACAAGGCTGTAACCCTAACGTAGGATGTTTAGCTATTGTTGTTCAGAACTGCTGGACAAGCAAACTCAACATGTTACGCGTGAGCAACCATCTGTAACATATCAGGACCACACAGCAAGTCGGTAGCAGAGAGTGGATGAGGACTCCAAGACTCCCCAGCCTGTGCTCCTACCTCGGCTGGAGCTGGCCGCTCTTCCCTCCAAAGAGCCTTTCCCATGCTGCCAGCAGATGAAAAGACAATCACGTTTTGGAATGTTATCATTACTGTACATAAGCCTTTAAGGGCCCTCCACTTTCAAATCGTGCCCAGAGTCATGATCAAAGGCAGCTGACCCTGCACTCCCCTGGCCCCATGCCTGAAGCTGGCAGCCTCTGAGCTGGGGGACTTCTCCGTGACCCTCTTCCCACGTGACTGGGGCCATGACTGGAGCTTCTGGGATGGCTGTCGCTGGCGATCACAATAGAAACACACCTATGTGTGAGCAAGTGTGTGGGTCTGTGTGTGTTCTCCAGGCCAACAGTTCTCAGAGTTGACACCAAATCAGCAGCAGCCGTAGCACTTGAGAACACGTTAGAAATGAGAATTCTCAGGCCCCACCCCAGACCTACTAAATCAGATTCCCTGGGTTTGGGGTCCTGCAATCTGTGTTTGAATAAGTCTTCCAGTTGATTCTGATGCACACTAAAGTTTAATAAGTCTGCTCTAGACTACTAGCTGTGTGACCCTGAACAAGTTACTAAGGGTTTGGTGCTTCAGTTTTCCCACCTGTAAAATAGGGCTAATGGCATTTACTTCATAGTGTGTTTGTATGGATTGAATGAATGAAGAGATGTAAAGCACTTAGGCACTACCCAGCATGTAGTAGGTGTTCAGGTAAGTGTCAGCTGTTCTTACTGGAGTCTTCCTACGTGAACCAACAATGTCAAAATCAGAGCTAAAGCCCAAATGGACAAGGTAATCTATTGATTTCATTATTCTTTACATGAAACCAACTCAAAAAGGTTACCTATTCATCTATCCTAATAATCTTGATTTAACATCATTCATCTTGATTTTTATCATTGATTTTTAGAGTTCATCTTGCTCTTGGGACCCTGGTTCTATACGTTTTCTCATGGTCTCTGACCAAAAGCACTAAAATGCTAGTGTGAGATCATTGCAGTGTATTATGTGGCATAGGCTGCCCTGGCATAGCATTGAATTTGAATTTGGGGCACCCGAGCTCATGTTTTACCCTTTATTTGTTCTCCAAGTCTGAGTTTTACCCACTGATGCTCTCAGCAATCCCAATTCAGGTAACAGAGCAACTCTAATCTGTTGCATACTGCAAGATTATTACATTAGTCCCAAATTCTACCAAATATAAAAGTATATGTCACACTTATAAGGCCAAATTAAGCTCCCAAACAGAGGTCAGCATGAATCGTAGGTATACATACCCACACCCCAACATCACTGCTTCCCCAACATCCTCCTCACCGCTTCTCTCCCTTCCTCAGTCCTTAACTGCTGTAGTCAAAGCCAGAATGCATCAGGCCCTGTCTGCTGTGGGCATGCGGTCAATCTGGGGGAATTGGCTTTCAAAGGAAGCAATGTCTCCCCTATTCTTCTAATAACCTCCCTACAGGCGTTGCTACCTGTTTAGGCAGAGGCCTTTGGGCTTGTTTGGAATCCACCCTGGGAATGTGTTCTGGAACTGCGATCAGAAAACCTGATTCTGCCCAAAACACTCCCTAAGAATTAAATGTTCCAGTAACTGAACTGAAAAACTTGCCACTCTCAGAGGAGAGTCTAAAGAGCATGGGCCAGTCAGTACTTTTTCAGATTGTATTTCCTGGGGCCATGGAGGTGCCTTGGTGGCTACCGGGAAGGGCCTGTGGACAGGAGGTAGGTAGAGAAGAGGCGCAATACCATCTCCTTGCCAAACTCCAGCAAGCACGGTTCACTTTGTATTGCAGGAATGGTGCCCCCTGGAGTTGTGCAACGAAGAGGCCCTGAGAAGGCCCAAACATGGTGTTAATGCAGAAGCCCACCCCACCCCACCCCCAACGGCTGTGCTTTCTACTTTCACCTGTTTTGTAGACTGAGATGACAGAACATTGAAACAATACGGTCTGGCCCAGCAGTAACAATAGAAACAGAAAGTGGTTTAATAGGAGGATATTTTGGTAAACGCAGACCTGTGTGAACAAGATGTCCTCTTGAAATGTAATCTCAGTCTACAGAACAAGAACCCTGTTGATGAAAATGTGAATCCAGTCCCTTCTGAAAAACCAACTCTCCCATGAAACTCAAGAAAGGCTGAGGACAGCTAAGGAAGACAGAGGACTGAAACCCCCCCTCCCCTTCCCATCTGCTCCTTCCCACACTCCTGAGTCTCTGGACATGTAAGCAATGGCTAGGAGATCCTCCAACAGGCTTCATTAAATGTGGGCCCTCCTCTCTGCACAAGAATGTTTTGTTGACATGGATTTTTGAAATAAACTACATAACCTCCACTGATGTGTACTCAAGGGCCCCAATTATTTATAGAATCAATTGTATCATATCCTCAAAATATGATTTCTAGGAAAGAAGTTTCAGTATTTCTAATGCTAAACATTTCCCCAAACCCAGCAGAGAGCTCTTCTCTCTCTTTATTTGCCTGCCCTGAGCTTGGCCCAGGCAGTATTTGTGTTAAGCACAGTCACAATTTACTCTAAACTTCAATGTCTGTAAATATTTGAAAAGAAACCCAATATGTCACACCAATACAGAGCAATATGTGAGCCAGTGGGGAACATATGATCATTTGGCATCACCCCAGAGGGAAAGAAAGTGGCATGTAGATATGGTCAGCCTCCTTCCCCCCTCTGCTCCCCGCACCTCCCCCCCACCCCCCGCTTCCAGACCATCAACCCCGTTTGATCAGGAAAAGTAGACCAAGCTATTGCCATGGACTTCACAGCCTTCACTTGTTTCACCCAAACTGTAGGCAACTGAGTCCCCCAGTTCCAGGCAAGGGAGACGAAGGAGGTGCAAGTAAGATTATAATAACCACAACCTCCTAGAAAAGTGGAACTGGAAAGGATGAAATGAGATCATGCTTTTAAAAACACTTTGGAAACTAAAGTACTATATAAATTTAAAGATTTATTGCTATGGCATCTGTTAATTATTCTTTAACATCTGAATTTTGCAGATGAGGAAACTGAGGCCAAGAGAGTAGCACTGCCTGGGTTCAGACCCATTAGGGGTCAAATCTGGACTAACTTCTCTGTGCTGAGAGGCCCCTCTTAATTGGGTGACAACCACCCCCAACCCCACAAGACACTAAGAATAGGAATTCCTTAAAGCCACAAGATTAAATCTGGAAGAGTTTGGGGCTTTCTGTAGAGAAACAACCCCAAGAACATCAAGGCCAAAAACAAAACCTGAACTAACAGCTGAACTCTGGCTGTTTCTCTAGCTCATTGGTAAAGACATCGAAGAGTCCATTAAAGAAGAAACATCGGGAGATCTGCGGAAGGCCTATTTAACTCTCGGTAAGTAAAGTTAGGAGAGTCCCTGTCTTAGAATGGGCTGGTTAGAAACAGACTCAGAAAGAGAGGTTTGCATACAGGAAGTTTTGGGAGAGTACTTCTGGGAACAACACGTCTAAGCAACATTGGGCAAGAGAGAGGTTGAATGCAATGTACTTGCAACAGAGGCTTTGCCAGTCTCACAAGGAGCTCTGAGGCTGGGGGCAGGTCTTTCTACCCCACATAAGCGAGGCACTGGATTCTGACTACATCCAGGGAGTAATAGTATCCTTGGGCAAGGCAGCATCCTCCCGAGGAGGGCGATTCCTGGATAGACTCAGTTGTGAGCAGTGAGCAGGCGATACTCAGAGGAATGAGTGCCTGGTCAGGGATCTGGGTGGTGCAGCTTAGTGTCCATACAGTCCCACTAAGATCATGGGTCCCTGAGCGCATCTGTCAACAGCCAGAGCCACTATCCAGAATGTGGTTCATATGACATTCACCCCAAAGCACTCAAGTTTAGGATCCATGAACACATTTTTCCATATGCTTGACAGCTTGAGGGTTTCCTTTTCTGTTTGGTTCCCTGTAACACTTGGAAAGAATGAAGTCTGTTTGGAAAGAGCGATCGTGACCATACCAAGCAAATACCAGGAGCTTCTTTCCAGGTTTTGCCCATGGGCAGGAAATAGCAGAGAAATGGGCAATGGGCTGTGTTTGGCAGACTGGTTTTTCCTTTGTGCAAGCCCTGGAATGAAGGCATTGTCCATTGTCCACACTCCTGCAGTGAGGAGCCCAGGGCACCATCCCAAATGGCACAAGAAATGGAGAGGCGTATCCCTAGAAGAAGAGGAAGAACAGAAAAAGCAGTCCTGGAAGTTAAAAAATGTGGTTGAGTTGCCAAAAAACAATTTTTTTAGGAACAATGTCAGCAATTGATTTTTTTTTACCCATTCCTCATTTTGCATTCAGATTAGCAGGACCTCTACCATGATGTACAGAGGCCTGCACGTCCCAGTGTTACTCCTAACCCTCACTGGATACACACACAAGCCCTGTGGGGCTCCAGGCATCCCACCTACACTCTGCTTCCCTGTTCCTGTCCTCTCCCTTGCCCCCAAGCATCAGCCATACAGGCAATTACAAGTGTCTCCAATATTAAGGATGCACATTCCACTCATATGCTGAATTCATTGTGGATTAACCACCAGCATCAAATAATTTTAAGTGTTCTAGAGAATTGTCAACAACCTAAGAGTAAATGGTTCATTCCCCCAAAGTGTCAGTCATGATGGGTCAGTATTCCCAGATGGGAGGGGAGAGGAATAATGAATCATGCCCAGGAAGAGAGAAACCCTGTCACCTCGTTGATGAATAGGAACCATGCTTCATTCGTTCGTGGATTAGATCAAAGCTGGCGAGCACGGGGTGGGCCAGAAAAGAGGCAATGCCAACACCCTAGGAAGGTGATCTGCAGAAAGGATCAAACTTTTCCTCAGGCCCATATCCCAGCCACAAACCAAAAAGATTGCGGGGAACTTGGAAACGATTCAGAGATGCAGCTCAGAAAACAAACCCAATGAGGGAAAACAAAGTGTAGTGAGGTTGTTTAGCACAGGAAGATGGGCCACAGTTCAACAGAGTAAATCTTCAAGATTATCAAGTTTTATAACAGCAAGTTTGCTGGCCAGCCAGTCTGTATTTCAATTCAGGACCCGACTCCAAGCATCCAAGGTTTCACTTAGCTATTTCTGCTAGTGAGAATCAGGAACTTTGCAGGGAGAGCCTGAGGGTGGCTGCAGCCCCCTCCTCCATGGGGTCTTCAGGAACAAGCTACGTTCTTATTTGTCTAAATGCTTCTACCCGGGTGTCGCACTCTAGTGCCCTGACCCGGGGAAATCTTCCAGACCCCATTACACAATAGGGTGAAGTCCGCTCCTTCCAAACATCTGCCACACAATTAAGTCAGCTCCAGAGGCAGCCAGGTGACACTCTGAGCCAGCTCTGTTCCTTCTGAGGGTCTCCATGATATTTAGTAAACCGTGAAACCCTCACGTTCTCTTTTCCTTCCATCCTGCCAGTGAGGTGTGCCCAGGACTGCGAGGGCTATTTTGCTGAGCGTCTGTACAAGTCCATGAAGGGTGCAGGGACCGATGAGAAGACGCTAATTCACATCATCGTGACCAGAGCGGAGGTAAGACACACTCCACTCCAAAGAGGTAGGGCGGAGCTTCCCTTTTATCCATCACTGACGCCAACAAAGCGTTTTTATTAAGGGCCTATTTACAGAGAAAAGTAAAACAGAGACGGTCCTTGTCTTCCCAGAGTTTGCAGAAGACATTGCGCTATGCTTCAATCTGTTTCTTTTTATAAAAATACAATGATGATAATTGCTTCTATTTTTGTCATCTGTGCCTCCGGAGAGCTGGAGGCGGCGTGTAGGGGGATCTCGTGGGGCCGCTGTGAGGTGGTGAAGCCTGTGCTCAGCTCCATTTTAAGGAAGTCAAAGCCCAGACCCTGAAAGGTTAAGGACTGGCAGGGTCCCCCAGCAGCAGGCACAATAAGCACATGATTTCCCAGCACCCAAGCTCGGCCTTTATCTAATTGAACACACCACAGAAGCACAATTTTGCCCAAGAAACACTTGAGTTTAAGACAGTTTCTCAACCTTCTTTTCATTATTGCCCTCCCACCCCCACCCCAGGAGCCTTTTTATTTTTTATGTATTTATTTTTCTTTATTTTTAAAGGAGCTTTAGATTACATAAATGTTACATCAGAAATATAGGGGAGGGGGAAGCGGGTGTGGCTCAATGGATAGAGCTCCCGTTTACCATATGGGAGGCCCCGGGTTCCCTTCCTGGGGCCTCCTTGTGAGGGCGGGCCGGCCCGCGCGGCCCGGTGGGCTGATGCAGCAGGACCTCACAGCA
>JAQZBX010053602.1:7500-18840 GCA_029593785.1 Cabassous unicinctus | reverse complement strand
GTTGGGGGGGGGGGGCGCTGTAATGAGTACCTTAGATTAATATTGCCAGGAATATATGCTTAAAATAGATTCCAACAGACCTAACCTTTTATTTCCAATTTCTGCAATTCTGAAATTTGTTTTTCTATATAACTATTTCTTTATGATTTTGAAGCCACGGCAAAACTTTAGAAGATGCCACAGTTGTTATGTTTTAAAAATAGTCAAAAAGCAAAATGGAGGAAATTAGCAATGGGGCAGTTAACTTTTTAGTAATTAAACCTAATTATGAAATGGTCAGTAATGATAAGAATGGGAAAAGTTATCCATACTGTCCAGTTCTGTGAAAATATAGACTTGTTAACACATTTTGATATGTATAAGTTCATCTGATAGCAATAAAAGAAAAACAAAATGCTTGAGCTTTTAGTGTAGCATCTGTCATTCCCATATAATGCCTACATTATCTTAAAAACAATTATTTATTAAATTAAATATTTTAGAAACAAACAGGTTGCATTGTGATATTTGACAGCTCTATTAAGAATTTCCTGATCCTCTTCAAAATTAAAAATTGATGTTTTGGAACAATTCTTCAATTATCTTTAAGAAGTTTTTGCTTACTTTTTGTTGCTTTCTGAATTTTTACTGTAGCTATTTAAGCTATTTCCAAACAACGATGGGAGTTAGTGTTCTGCAGGCATGTTTCTAATAATGTTAAAATCTTGTTGTTTCTGGGGTTTTTTCCTCCTCATGTTCTGAAGCAAAACCATATGAAAGCTGCCTTTAAAACCCTTCTTATGATTTGGGTGCCAAGTTAAGTGACATGGGTGTGCTTCTTCTCACTCACAGATAACAGCATTGCAACCAAAGGGAGCATGATTTTTTGTTGTTCAAAGAATATTTGGCTCTGCATTTTTTTCCATTTCACATCAGGAATATCATTACCAATAACAGAACAAGACAAAACAAAAAATAAGTTTGGTACTACTTGAAATTAGCATCAAAATTCAAGAAACTGATGCAGTCTCTGTGCTCCCAGGTCCAAGACAATCTCCTGAATTCTAGCTTCTTTGGCACTTACTAATATTAAGGACTAGTTTATAGTTAAATACTAACTTATGATTTCAAATAACCTTAATGATTTCAAAGCACTGTTTCAGGGGATGTGAACAATTTTGTTCCCTTAAGGTTATTTAATCAAAGCTCAATCTTGGCTTTTGCAGCCTTGCTAAGGTTATTGTTATTTAGTATGCATCAGTAAATAAACTTTCAATTATCTTGGTAACACATCCAAAAATAGCATGAGAATGAAAAGGCAATGGTGTATCCAGTAATTGTTCCAAATAAATAATTTTGATAGATATGATCTTTGCTTAATTTCAGATGAAATAGAAATATGAAATTTAATTAGTCTTGCTAGAGTTGAACTATGCAGAAATACCCAGTGAAAATGGCTACCTACTTTATTTAAACTGTATATTCCTCTCTTTTACAGTGATTGTACTTCATTAAAATCATTTTTGGATGTTTTTATAAATTATTAATTTACAAAGAAAAATGTTAAGCCAGGAGGAGATTGTCCTGTTCATAATTATTCTAAATTTAAAACAGTTTTATTTTTCTTATAGGGGATACTTTTTTTTTACTGTGTTTGCTATGTATGGTTATTAATGCCAATATTGGATTAGTTCAGCTAACTAAAAGGAAGCCATGTCCTTAAACTTGTGTGTGTGTGTGTTGTGGCAAATTCCATTGCTTGTGACTACTAAATTATTTTCTGAGACCTTGTTTCATGAAGGATATTTATTCACATGTTTCTATCATATCAATCTAATCAAATTCCCATTCATAGCATATGTTTGTTCTTATTTTCTAAACTCTGGAGTTTTATCATCTTTAAAGGGAAAAGAAGTCCTAATAGAAATTCCCTAGAAATAATTTACAGGACTTAAGAATTTGTAGGGTTTTTAGACTGTTCTACATTACAATCGCATTAATATGCTCTCCTTTTTTTAAGGCTTCAAGTAAAGAAGAATTTAGATACTGATTACTTACGATTGATTCCTGGTGATTTGATCTTAATAATTTCCAGTTGAATTTAATGAAAGTATGATTCCTGAAATGCTGCTTCATTAAAAATGCATCTTTTCCCCCTTAAGTGTGGTTTCGGTCATTTCACCCATTTTGTGGTGTGTTTTCCTCCCCCTTAAAAAGTAATGATTGAGAAAGCTAAAACAATTAAGAATATCACTTTAGTTCTTCCTAGAACTAGCCCAGAGTTTCCCTGAGTGAAATGATACACTTCATCTGGATTATACAATATTTTTTCCAATTTGATGAGATTATTTTAAAATTTATTGTTGAAAGAGAACCAGATTTTGGGGTGTGTGAGGGAAAGTGAAAAAAGAATATGCTTACAAGAGAAGTAAGGTCTTTAGTATTTTTACTTAAAAAATCAATTAAAGCTTGATTAAGGTATACTATGCACATTCAGACTTAATTTAAATGAGATAGTGATTTGCAAATGAATATCTACATGGATCCTTTTAAAAAATCCAAATGCAAATGAGTACAACTGCAATAAAATATATTTGCAAATGAATCCTGTTGCTTTATTCATTTATTGTGTAATTACTGCAATCCTTCCCACCTTGTTTTCAGTATTTCTTAATCATTAAGTTGGAAGCATGACAGCAGTGCCAGCCCTGGCATGATTCTCTTTGACTAAAACCTTGTAAATTAACACAATTAGCACAGCATCATCCTGCTAATTAACTTCCAGTGTCTGGTGCAGTGGTTTTGCAAACAAGGAAGAGGGAGTCAGAAGGGAATCAACATGCCATTCTGTTACCAAACTGTGTGCTATATTCAGTTTAGCTCAGTGAGTCTAAACTGGCCATGTCAGAAGCCGGAGTCAGGCTCTGAAGAGCTAAAGGGGTTGGGGAGGAGAACAGAAGGGGGGTAGAAGCTGTCAAAATAGACGGTGGTAATTCAGAAGGGAGCTGATGCCACAGATGCTTCATTTAGACCAGGCCTCCTTCTTATCAAGGAATCTCTGCCAGAGGGCACAAGACAGTTTGCAAAATTCACTGTAGGTAATACAGAAGAGATTAAGGAGGCCTGCCTAATTTAGCTGTATCAGAATAGGCCGTGTTCAAACCAAGCAGAGATTAGAATGGGATGAGCCAGCACTGAGAAATAGAAGAACAGGATTCCAGGCCTCTTCTATAACTAACACTGTGCGAGCCCTCGTGGGCAGGTAATAAATATCTGTGGGCGTTGGTTTCCTAATCTGTGAAATAAGGTAACTTCTCGGGTCTCCTTAAACTTGAAAGATTAAATGATTCTCTGATTCTAAAGGCTTAGTTTTGTTTTTGTTATGTTTTTAGTGAGAAAAAACTCTTGTTTCATAGTTTGCTTCAGAGTCACCTTGCTTCACTTAGTAATCTAGCAGATTATAGAATCACGTTCTCTAGTTGTACTCTTCGAGTTTATGCCAGTAAACTCTCATTGAAATTTAGAGTGTTAGAACCCAGATTCTCTCTCCATTCCTCTCTTCCCTTTTTCCTCTGTTTCCTTGTTTTCTTGATATATATATATAATATATATCTCGAGAGAGAGAGATTCCTCCATTTTAGTACCTTGGTGGCTGTAAGGGGTGGGGGGGAGATCATAAGAGAAGGAGGAAGAAGGTAAGAAGACCGACAGACAAGTGATGCTTGTTTTTTTTTCAGAGACTCAACAAGAGAACTGAGAGGCAGAAAGGAACCAGTTGTAATTCATACCGAGTTGTAGGCTTTGTGTGATGAAAGCGATGGAGCGCTGCCTGGGAGATTGCTTTGCTGCACTCCACGAAGCAGATTTGAAACTGTCGTGGACCACTTTAGATGAGAGTTGGATTATGGAATGACCTGCTATGTCTGTGTCATATTGTTCTGCGCAGGGAGCATTATACTGTGCTAACTAGGTGTTCAGTACCAAATAAGAGAGGTGTCCTAGATGTGATCTGTCAGCTGTGTCTCATTTTTATATTGGTTAAAATATAAAACAGAAACTGTGATGTGAAGAGACAGAATAGCTTGATACCATACATGTTAATACTACCACATGCAAGATATTTAAAATGTATGCATATTTTAAGAGCCTCTGAATGAATTCAAATTTGCCAAAATATGTGTGTACATATATATGTATGTGTGTGTGTGTGTGTGTGCATATAGCAAGTAACTGATGGGTTTCTTTTAACTTATTTCTTTAGAAAATGAGAGAATTCTAGGTCTATAGAATGTTCTTTTAAATTCAGTGTTCTTTTATAAAAGGCTAAAATCTAATCCATTTTAAAGAGTGCATGCTATAGAGATCATAATAGGTATTAAAACTGTGGAAATACTTTGTAATGTGGATATCGTTAGTGGAAAATAATTGGTAACAAAAGAAGTATTAACGGTTCTGATGAATATCTAAGTAAATTAACTTTCCACCCCCCTCCCCCAAATCCATAGGCTTGAAGATGCAGTGGACGCCGGAGCATGCCCAGTGGCCAGAACAGCACTTTGACATCACCTCAACCACTCGGTCTCCTGCCCACAAAGTTGAAGCCTATCGAGGTCACTTGCAGCGAACCTATCAGTATGCCTGGGCGAATGATGACATATCTGCTTTGACTGCATCCAACCTATTAAAAAAATATGCAGAGAAATATTCTGGCATTTTGGAAGGCCCTGTGGACCGACCTGTACTCAGCAACTATGCTGATGCCCCATCAGGACTAGTGAACGGTCGGAAAAATGAAAGTGAACCCTGGCAGCCTTCCTTGAATTCAGAAGCTGTTTATCCTATGAACTGTGTTCCGGATGTTATCACTGCCAGCAAAGCTGGAGTCAGTTCAGCCCTCCCTCCAGCAGATGTCTCTGCTAGTATAGGGAGCTCTCCTGGGGTGGCCAGCAACCTGACAGAACCTAGTTATTCAAGTAGTACCTGCGGAAGCCACACTGTACCTAGTCTCCATGCAGGGCTCCCATCTCAGGAATATGCCCCAGGATATAACGGATCATATTTGCATTCTACTTACAGTAGCCAGCCAACACCTGCACTTCCTTCACCTCATCCATCTCCTTTGCATAGTTCTGGGCTCCTACAGCCGCCACCACCACCTCCTCCACCATCAGCCCTGGTCCCAGGCTATAATGGGACCTCTAATCTCTCTAGCTACAGCTATCCCTCTGCTAGCTATCCTCCGCAGACTGCCGTGGGGTCTGGGTACAGCCCTGGGGGTGCACCCCCTCCTCCTTCAGCATACCTGCCTTCAGGAATTCCTGCTCCTACCCCTCTGCCCCCTACTACTGTTCCTGGCTACACCTACCAGGGTCACGGTTTGACACCTATCGCACCCTCGGCTCTGACAAACAGTTCGGCAAGTTCTCTCAAAAGGAAAGCCTTCTATATGGCAGGGCAAGGAGATATGGACTCCAGTTATGGAAATTACAGCTATGGCCAACAGAGATCTACACAGAGTCCTATGTACAGAATGCCCGACAACAGCATTTCAAACACAAATCGGGGGAATGGCTTTGACAGAAGTGCTGAACCATCATCCTTAGCATTTAAGCCAACAAAGCAGCTAATGTCCTCTGAACAGCAAAGGAAATTCAGCAGCCAGTCCAGTAGGGCTCTTACCCCGCCTTCCTACAGTACTGCTAAAAATTCCTTAGGATCTAGATCCAGTGAATCCTTTGGGAAGTACACATCACCAGTAATGAGTGAGCATGGGGATGAGCACAGGCAGCTCCTCTCCCACCCAATGCAAGGCCCTGGACTCCGTGCAGCTACCTCATCCAACCACTCTGTAGACGAGCAACTGAAGAATACTGACACACACCTCATTGACTTGGTAACCAATGAGATTATCACCCAAGGACCTCCAGTGGACTGGAATGACATTGCTGGTCTTGACCTGGTAAAGGCTGTCATTAAAGAGGAGGTTTTGTGGCCGGTGTTGAGGTCAGATGCATTCAGTGGACTGACAGCCTTACCTCGGAGCATCCTTTTATTTGGACCTCGGGGAACAGGCAAAACATTATTGGGCAGATGTATAGCTAGTCAGCTAGGGGCCACGTTTTTCAAGATTGCTGGTTCTGGACTAGTCGCCAAGTGGTTAGGAGAAGCAGAGAAAATTATTCACGCCTCTTTTCTTGTGGCCCGGTGTCGCCAACCCTCAGTGATTTTTGTTAGTGACATTGACATGCTTCTCTCCTCTCAAGTGAGTGAGGAACACAGTCCAGTCAGTCGCATGAGAACCGAGTTTCTGATGCAGCTGGACACTGTACTAACTTCGGCTGAGGACCAAATAGTAGTAATTTGTGCCACCAGTAAACCAGAAGAAATAGATGAATCTCTTCGGAGGTACTTCATGAAACGACTTTTAATCCCACTTCCTGACAGCACAGCGAGGCACCAGATAATAGTACAACTGCTCTCACAGCACAATTACTGTCTCAATGACAAGGAGTTTGCACTGCTTGTCCAGCGCACAGAAGGCTTTTCTGGACTAGATGTGGCTCATTTGTGTCAGGAAGCAGCGGTGGGCCCCCTCCATGCCATGCCAGCCACAGACCTTTCAGCCATTATGCCCAGCCAGTTGAGGCCAGTCACATATCAAGACTTTGAAAATGCTTTCTGCAAGATTCAGCCTAGCATATCTCAAAAAGAGCTTGATATGTATGTTGAATGGAACAAAATGTTTGGTTGCAGTCAGTGATAACTTCTTTAGAAAAATGTAATGAATGTTGGCACATACACACATAAAATCTGCTACATAGGGTATAGAACCCCTTTCCAGTAGTGTTTAAATTGCAAAGGGTACTGGGGAAGACAAACAGTTAAGTTGCATCTTTAGAGTCAGGGTAGACTTGGAGGAAAAGTGCATCACATGAGAGCTTCTGATTTGAAAGCCCCAGATGACAGAAGGCATATGCTGATGCTTAGTTCGGTTCAAGCCAGACAACACTCACCAAGGAGCAAGGTGCGAGTGTGTTGATTTCAGAAGGACATGAACCTCATGTGTTGATTCCATTCTGCTGTTCCCGAGATTTAGTTGCTGTCAAGTGCCTGGAGTGGTGCTTTATTTTTTGTTTGCCTCACAATTACATTGGTGGCATGTGCTAATATAAAGAGCTTTAACTTCAAACATTATTGGACTAAAGAGATGAACGGTTGTGTTATGACAGAAAACCAGATTTTTGCCATTTTAAGAGCAACAGTATTCCTCAATCCTGTCTGTTCTGCAGTATTAAGCTAAGAACAGGTAAAACAGGGTAACGGTAATCTGGACCTTAATTTCTGCAGTTCATTTCTTTTAATGTTCTTGTCTGCAAAAACTCAGGAAAGCGATTGTGATTTGTACAGTACCTCAAAGGAATGTGTTGAAAGCACTATGTACTGCTGAGAGTAATAGGATAGGCTTCAATGTTACTTTATATTAAAATGTATGTTTACCTCAACAATTGGAAAATAGCAAGGAAAATTATTTGAATGTATCCAGAAAAATACTGAAGTGTGATACAACTGAATATTTACAATTTAAAGTAGAAATGGAAGGATTAAAAAAAAAAAGGTTCTTTTACTAATTATGGAGAATTAACCAGAGCAGAATAATTCTTTATGTCAATAACTTCAAGAGTTCTTAGTACATTGCTCCTTGATAATAAGTGAAAATGTTCTTAAAAGGTACACTGGTTAATGGAAAGCTACTTATTCAGTTTGTGTTAGTGTCTAAAACAGTTAGCCACAAGACCTGCTTAGGACCCTGGAAGTCACAGTCTCTGAAAACTGTGACTGCCTTTTACCACATCAGTAGTGCTGGTGGTGGTAGTTTGCAAGTTATCTTGTACAACTGCTGGGAATGGTGTCATTCTAGCTCACTAATCTAGTTTATAGGCTTGCCATGCTGTTTGATAGAATGCAGAGAATAGCAACCAAAACAAACAAATAAACAAAAGCAAAGGACAACCATCCAATTTACACATACCCTCAAAGAACCTCTCTATCCCTCCCTTTCCTTTTGTCTCTACTTTTGTCAGTGCAATTTTGCTTATTTTGAAATTTCCTGGGCTATAGTGTTCCCGCATTCATTTCTACCTCAGTTTTGTTACATTTCTCTTGGAAAGTAAAGTAGAAAATTTGAAGTGGACACATACATGCAATATAACTTGCCAAACATGTTACCTTTTGTTTTCTTCCATCTTTCCCCATGAATCTAGTTTCCAACATTAGTCTTTATTCTCACTTCCACCTCAGTCCACCTCCCATGGCATATGTGACATTATACTTAATTCCCCACTCCTCTCCTGCTCCCCACCAAGTTCTTTGTATCCTTCAATGCTGTATGTGCAACTTTTCATTGATAACTGACTGAGGTTGGGCAGTGCCTCTGAACAGTCATATGTAGGCTGTAGCTTTCCAAAGCCACTGCCCCAGTGTAAGTGGAACAGTCTGGCTTTTTGAATGTATTTTTTCCTGTTTTTTTGTTTTTCCTCTTTTCTTTTTCTTCTTCTTATTTTTTTTCAGTTTAGAGATGCAGTAACAAAACCATTGCAAAGCACTGGCAATTTATGTATTCAATAAGTGATGTACATTTATTTTTAATTTTAAATAAATGCAATGAGAAGCTTCAAGAAAGATCTTTGTTATTGTTTTTCTTCAAAAATTTTTACTGATCTCATTTGCAAAATCAGATTCTCTGAAATGAGTAACAAAGAGAAAGCTAATGAAGGATTTCATATTTCTGAAATTTTATGTTTGATCATTACTTCCCCCCCTTTTTTTCATGTTTGCTAAAACTGAGCAAATGAACCAGAATTTAGCTTACTGTGATATTCTATCAATTAAAACTGTGCTTAAATATAGTAATTCCATATTAAAAAGCAGTGCCTTTCATTAAGGATACAAAAAATAATATTTAAGTATGTCCTCTGCTTTTTGCAAGTGAACAAACTCTACAATTGTGTGCATATCCCTTGTTACAAGGAAATTCTAATATCACCATTAACTTGTAGGTTCATATTGATCGTCACTGACAAGTTTACTTTTGCAGAGTGCTGACCTATTTTCTGTCTTTTAGGCATTACATTTCATTTCCACCAACATGCTGTGTTCACTTGAAAGCATCTGGCAAGTTTTGACAAACCCCGTCTTATTTAGACAACTTTGGAAAATCCAATATTGACCCCCATTTTTTTGTGGCTAGTTAAGTCTTAATGCCAAATATATGACTGCACTATTGTGTTTTATACTCATTTATAAAACTGAAAATAAAGTAATACATATTGGCTTTTAGCTTTAAATGGCTTCAAACTTATTTGAGGTATGAGTGGTCAAAAATCCATTTAGGTAGAAGCTGAAGGCGTGTGTGAATTTCCTTTAGCCTCAAGAATTCTAGGATGTGATCTCTTAGAAAATTGGGCACCTTGAAGAAATGGAGATCTGTTGGGGGAGATAAGGCTGACCTTTGAGTAGGTAGTGCTCTCCTGTGATTCTTTGATTCTGCATGGCAGCATTATGAACTCTTCTATGGATGAGCATAATAATGAGCTCTTTCCTGACCATCCCTTCCAGAGCTTGAGGTGGGGGTGGGGTGACATAGTCTCAGAAGTGAATGTGTACAATCAGTGGTAGTACAACTGAGTAATTGGGCTTTATATTCTTGGCCTCTTTCTGACTCCTAAAAATTTGGAGAAGACTACTAATGAAGGTGATGTAATAAGCCAATACAAATCCTTTGCCATCTGCCCAGGGGATTGAGCCAGTCCATTAGCCCCTAATTTTCTTCTTTCACAACCACAATAAAAATTTCCAATAGGGAGAAAAAGGAAGTGAAGGAATACTACCTCAGTCTAAGGATCAATAGATATTCAAGAGGGAGGTAGTTGATTATAAACTTATATGTGACACAAATGGAAACACTCTACACTTCCAGCGGGCTTCTCTCCAAAATATTTAGAGCATTAGTAACAATATCAAAAACTTTGCTGACTGGGCTGATCAATGGAATGTGAAGGCAGTATACTTTAAGGCTATTTACTTTCACACAGAATGCTTATCTATTAGTCAGTTTGTAGTCTACTCAAATGCAGATAGACGGGTATAATGTTTTCTTGTGCATTTGAAACCTATCAAGGAGAAAATAAACCATTCCACTAAAATATATAGGCCAAATACCATCTGGGCAAGTGATAGAAGCTATCCAGAGGCTATGCTGTATAAAATAGCAAGGTCAATTTACATGGGTTGCATAGTACTTGACTATGCAGTTTTCAAAAGAATGCATAAAAAAATCCGAATTAATTCATGCAGTAGGTCTTTGTACATTTAAATATATTTGTGGGTTGCAAAATATGTTTTAGAGGCATCTAGAGTTTCTTCCTCTGAAAATGTGTCCAACTTAAAGCAGAAAGATACTTCTATAATCCCATTCTTGCATTTCTTAGCAAGAACTGGGTATCATGATCATTGAATCTATTTTGCAAAGTGAAAGGGATTCAGTTTTTGAACTATTGAGGCCACTAAAGTAAAGTTCTAATAAATATATATATATATATATATATTTAGCATGTGCGTTTGTGTGTGTGTGTATGTGTGTGTGCTGTTTTCACCACCACCTATTTGAATTTTAAAACTAATATCTATTTTGCATTTTTCAGAAGCAAATGGTTACTTCCTTCATATAGGCAGAGATGCTCATCAAATGTATTTAATTACAAACACAAATCAAAGTGTTTTAAAATGTTTTTTTCTTTTGAAAAGTAAAGCCTTCAATTGTTGAATCACCTGCCAATTTTTATATGAAGCACATTAGCAAACATTGAGCTGTTAGTATTTCAGAATTCAAAACCAGCTGTACTTGTGACTAACCAACACATGAACTGAAGCTCTCACTCTGCTAAGACCTTTGGTTGACATTCGATTTTGAACCTGCCAGATGCATTTGTGTGAACCAGGGATACTGCATCTTTAATGAACAAGTCTCTCCTCTTTCCCCTGTTTTTAAATACAACATAGGCAGTGTAACACTAGGCTCTGCAATTGTCAAAGACAATTAGACTGAAAGCAGGAAATTTTCACCTCCCTGTCTCAGTGATATGTAGAATGTCGGCAGCATGGGTCAGCTTTGCCACAGAGTTGTGTGAGAATATATGAATCAGTCCTATAGAATGTTAAATATTTATAAAAATGGTTCTGTAGTACACCAAGGTTGGGAGCACATTCATTCCTTCTTGTTGTCTTATGATAAAAAAAAAAAAAAAAGCAAAAGTTTATTTCCAGGCTTAAAACTAACTCCCTCTCGTTCTCCCTCTCCTTTTC
>JAQZBX010053602.1:0-2500 GCA_029593785.1 Cabassous unicinctus | reverse complement strand
GGAAGAGTGAAGATAACTCACTGTTTCAGCCTCATCTAGATATCTTTTACCCACCTACTTTGTCTCCTTTATACCTCCTTGGCCTACGGCAGTGGATCCCAAACTTTAACATGCATAAGAATTACCTGGAGAGCTTGTTAAAACAGTTACGTGGGTCCCATTCCTAGAGATTCTTATTCAGTAGAGTAGGACTCACATATTTTTAACATGCTCTCTGATGAAGCTAAAGCTGCTGGTTTGAGCACCACTGGCCTAATGGTAGAAAAGCTTTTGTCCCACAACGGATCTCCAATTCTATGGAAAATTCAAGAAAACACCTGGGGTTGAGTCATCTTCTTGGTTCTTCTCTCAGTGCCACCTAGAAATTAAAAATAAATAAATAAATAAAAAGGAGGGGGAGGGAGTAGTACTGTAAACATAATTTCAATTACTTTTAAATCATTGTTAGCTGAGGATGCTAGTCAGTTTACCTTCAGCTTAGGGTTTAAGAGAAGGAAGTGTTGAAGTCTACCGAAGTGAACCAAAAAACAGATTTCCTTAACAAGATAACCCAGTGAAAGCCCTAAACAATTACTTGGCCACTGAATGCTGTGCAAATCAATATGTAACAAAGATCTTTAATAATTGTTGGTAAGTGTCATAGAAATGACTAAATGTCACTGATGTAATAAAGTAAGATGATGCATCCATAGTTTAGATCCTCTTTTTCCCTTACCCTTCCTTCAATTTCAGTCCATTTTTAGTGCAAATTTGTGAATAGGAAACAAATGATTAAAATACAGTGTAATTAATAAAATACCATAATGAGAAAATTTACATTCATTTTGTATTAAAATACCTTATACCTTACCAATTCTTTATCACCTGATGCTTAGCCTAATTATTCTAAATAATAACAGATTTAAGGTTTCATCCATACTCAAGTCATATTATGTAACCAAATAGTCTCTCAGTTCAATTTAATGTATTTCATTTGCACAGCTTTGTAAATAGTAATAAAGACAAAGCATTCATAGGGGAGTTATCAAGAGCCTTCGAAAATCATTTCTACCAATTCTTACAAGCTAACCTATTTATGCTATTTATATATGCTAGTTACATGATTGCATCTAAATTTAGCATGGATTATTAATAACACAATGCCTTATTATGATAGCTAAATTTTTATTTTAAATAAGTGGTACTCAAGTCATCAGCCAAATGACACAATTGTCTTTCCCAACCTTTGAAATTGAAAGATTATCTTACCTCTTTCTGACAGTGACATTTATATTATTGCCTGGCGCTATGTAGCTTCCAGATCAAAAGCTGAACAGTTTCAATTACCTGTCCTTTATGTGGTTTGTAAAGTTGGAGGATCCAAATCTGTACCATTTCTTTCCTTTTTAGAAAACAGAACTCATCTATGATAAATATGGCTGGATGATCAGGAAAGGACACCCTATAGGATATAATTCAAACTATTAAGTAGGGATACTCATAAAAACATTGGATGAGTTAACTATGCTGTCTGAAATCTCAATTGAGCCAATACAGATGTCATAATAATTCTAAGGGGTGGGTTCATAATTTCCTCCCATTTTATACTTTATTTACATTCCTGATGCTCTTTAAGGTTTCAAACTTAAAAGAAGGTTAAACGAGGTGGGGGAAAAAAGTGAGGAAGGTCAGAAAGAACAGAAATGAACTAAATGGGCTTTCTCATTGTGCAAATGGTTTTATTTTTATTTTTTAATTTTTATTTATCACATTATCGGTTCAATATCTTCATTTACCTTAAAAACAAACTTATAAAACTATTTTTATTACCTTCGGAATAACAATGGAAATGAGATTGTTTATTGTGAATATGAACAATACTGGGGGATAAACAGGTGGTAGTAGCTATAATTAAATACCCTTTTCAAATGCTTTCATATGTGCAGTTGTGATTGGGATCTTCCAAGCTATTCTCTAATCTACAGAATATGAAAGAGTTTAGTAATATGTCTATGACATCTGAATAAAATTTAAGATATTTTGAATGGCAAATCTAGTAAACAAGTGTCTTCAGCAGAAGGTCAAAAATGTTAAGGTTAACTATTATTGTTCATAGACATTC
The DNA here is from genome assembly GCA_029593785.1 of Cabassous unicinctus. NCBI lineage: Eukaryota > Metazoa > Chordata > Mammalia > Cingulata > Chlamyphoridae > Cabassous > Cabassous unicinctus. Next base: position 399 of record JAQZBX010053602.1, on the reverse strand, counting down.
AGTCTCAGTGAATGAATTTTTAGGAAAAAAGTCAAATAAAAATGATTATATTAGAAAAAAGAAAAATATATAAATAATAATATTTGCACTAAAATGTCTCATCATGCTGAGATTAAAAAATGATTTAGAACCTAATAAAACGGTAGACTTCACCTTTGAAAATGAGTATACTACATAACTATGTTGGTAAATATTTAAGAATCTCTACTGGGAGTGGATGTGGCTCCAACAGTTGAGTGCCTGCTTCCCACATGGGAGGTCTGGGGTTCGGTTCCTAGTCATTCTAAAACAAAAAACAAGCAAAGCAAACAAAGGAACCAACTCAGGGGAGATGATGTGGCTAAGTGTTTGAGCTCCAGCTTCTCACATATGAGGTCCTGGGTTCAATCCCTGGCCTCC
>JAQZBX010053601.1:0-18848 GCA_029593785.1 Cabassous unicinctus | reverse complement strand
CTTTGGATGAATTGTATGCTTTATTAATATGTATCAATAAAATTGATTTTTTTTAAAGTAATGTAACAGCCAAATTAAGTAATCATTTCAATAGTCATTTCCTAGTTTGCTATAAGGAGAGAGTAGGAATATTGCTCTACTATGGAATTGTTTTTAGGTTTTTATGAGATAATATTTGTATATTGCTTAGCACTTAGTAATAGTGAATATATAATATATATATATTTGCCAATTTATTACCACACAATTATCTAAAGAATATAAAATTAAGAAAATAAACTTGGAGAATTAAATTTTAAACATTTGATGCTACATATAAAAATATATCACTTTAAAAAACTGTAGGGGAACAATTGTGGCTCAAGCAATCTAGCACCTGCTTACCACATGCGAGGTCCCCGGTTCAATTCCCAGGACCTCCTAAAGGCAAGGACAAACAATAAGCAAATAAATGAATCAACCAACTCAGGAGAAATATTGTGACTCAATTGTTGAATGCTGGCTTCCCACAAAAGAGGTCCTGGGTTCAATCTTCCAGCCTCAGTACCTCAAAAATTTTTAAATTAAATAAAATTAAATAAATTAAAAAAATAAACTGTGATTTCAGGAATTGTGGAAAGATGGCATCAGAATACACAGGCAGGGCTCAACTCTCTCACAAAAACAATGGTAAAAAAGCCCAAAGCTGTCCAAGGGACATTCTTTAGGGGTCAGCAGACCAGGAGAGCGCTACACAACCCCCAGGAGGGTGAAGAACAGAGATAGAAGAACGTGAAACAACAAACATGAGTTACCAAACCACTGCCGTAGCTGGAAAAAGCAACCATTCCCCACCCCCAAGATATTAAGCTGGGGTAAAAACCCTGGCTCACTGACGCTGACTGAAAGGGTATCAGAAATCTTCCTCCCTGTAAGGCATTTCAAGGGAAAAGGGAAGAGGAGTCAGAGACTTTTCTTCAGTGAATTTGGCCAGCAGAACTCTGTTTGAATCTTGCCTCAGGCCACAAAAAAATCCCCCAGGAAAATGGAGATTGAAACACCTCCATCAAAAGGTGTGCCAATGAGCACCATCTGCTGCCCAGTCTGGAAATTGCATGGACAAAAACTGCTTTTGGTTTTCTCTGTACCGTAACTCCGGGGAGAAAATCTGTGCCACATTAGTGAGTCCCTGGCCTGATTTTGATAAAATAATCTGGGTAATTTTAAAGACTTAGAATAAGTTGAAGCAAATATCAAAGAAGAGCTGTGAAAAAATAAAAACAATAGGCAAAAGAGAAATTGACCATCAGAGTAAATTCACCAACATATTCAAATGCTTAGACATCAGCAAAATATAAAAAAAACTATACTAGGAAACAGGAAGAGATCACCCAGCCAAGGGGAAAAAAAACAAATATCGTGAAGAGATACAGGATTTAAGACAATTCTAATCACAAAACTCTCCTATACCAATTCAAAGAATTGAAATAATATATGACTAAAGAGATAAAAGATATTAAGAAGACATTGTGTGAGCATAAAGAACAACTTGAAAGCCTGCAAAGAAATGTAACAGACCTTATGGGAATGAAAGACACAATGGATGAGATTAAAAATACATTAGAAGCAGGAGTAGGCATAAGTCAGTGGTTGAGCACCAGCTTTCCACATACAAAGACCTGGGTTCAATTAAAGCCCACTAACTAAAAAAAAAAAAAATACATTAGAGACACATAAGGGTAGATCTGAACTGCTCAAAGGCAGAATTAGTGATTTTGAAGATGAAACATCTGAACTGGAAAGTCAGGAAACAGAAAGAGAAGAGAATGGGAAAAATGGAACAGGGCCTCAAGGAATTGAGTGACAATGTGAAATGCATATCAGTGTCCCAGAATAAGAAGTGAATGGAAAAGGGGCAGAAAGAATATTTGATGAAATAATGGTGGAAAACTTCCCAGACCTTATGAAAGACATAAATGTCACTATCCAAGAATGCACAACTCAAAAAGAAAAAAAAATCTGAATACACTTACCCCAAGACATCTACTATTAAGAATCAAAAATATCAGAGAATAAGAAAGGATTCTGAGAGCAACAAGAGAAAATGAAAGCATCAAATACAAGGGAACCTTGATAAGGTTAAATGGTGACCTCCCAGAAGAAACTGCAGAGGTAAGAAGAAATGGGTATGAAGTATTTAAAGTACTGAAAGAGAAAAACTGCCAGCTAAGAAATTTGTATCTGGCAAAAATGTCCTTCAAAAATGAAGTTACATTCAAAGTCTTCACAGACAGACAAAAAACTGATAGACTATATTACCAAAAGACCAGAATTACAAGAAGGAGTGCTGCAGCCTGAAAGGAAAAAAAAACAAGGGTGAGGGACTTTGTAAAGAGTGTAGAAATGAAGACTATTAAGAAGGGTAAATTAAAGGGTAAAAAGAAAGACAATAGAATGATATGACAACAGAATGCTGAAGGACAAAATGGAAGAAGTTAGTAATGCCTTTACAGTAATAACATTGAATATTAATGGCTTGATATTTCCATTCAAATAACACAGACTTATAGAATAAATTTTAAAAAATGAACCCTCTATGAATTGTCTACAAGAGAAAAACCTTAGATGTAAGTACACAACCAGGCAAAAAGTGTTTGGAAAAAGATATTCCATGCAAATAGTAACCAACATAAAGCTGGAGTAGTGATACTGACAATGTACAAAAGAGATTTTAAGGGCAAAACTTTTATAAGGGATGAAGAAGGTCATTATATATTAATAGAAGGGAGAATTTACCAAGAAGAAATAAATGTACTAAATATTTTTGCATCTAACCTGAGTGCCTCAAGATAAATGAGGCACACACTGGCAAAACTAAAGGGAGATATAGATGTCTATACAATAATAGGTGGGGACTTCAATACAACACTCTCAGTATTGGATAGAACATCTGGACAGAGAATAAATAAATTAACAGAGAACTAGAATAATATGATAAACGAACAAAACCTAACAGACATTTATAGAGCATTGTACCCCAAATAGCAGGGTGCACATTCTTTTGAAGTGCTCTTGGATCCTTCTCCAAGATGAAGGATCTTGGAGATATGATGGGTCACAAGACAAGTCTCATTAAATTTTAAAATTTCGAAATTATACAAAACACTTTCCTTGATCATAAGGAATGATGCTGGAAATCAATAATGGACAAAAAAAAGGAAAATTCATAAATATATGGAGATTAAACAACAAATTCTTAGATAATCAGTGGTTCAATGAAGAAATTGCAATAGAATTAAGCAAACATCTTGAGATGAAAGAAAATGAGAACAAAACATATCAAAACCTAGGTGAGACTGCAAAAGTTGTGCTGAGAGGGAAATTTATAGCCATCAATGCTTACATTAAAAAAGAAGAAAGAGCTAAAATTGAAGATCTAACTGCACTTGTGAAGGAACTAAAAAAAGAATGGCAAACTAATCCTTAATGAAGCTTAATGAAAAAATAATAAAGATTATAGGAGGTACAAATGAAATTGAGAACAAAAAAATCTATGGCAAGAATCCACAAAGCAAAAGTTGGTTCTTTGCTAAGATAAACAAAATTGACAACACTTTAGCTAGATTGAGAAAGATAAAAGAGAGAAAACAAATAAATAAAACCTAAACTGAGATGAGAGACTTTACCACTGATCCCCCAGAAATAAGAGGGATAAGAGGATTCTATGACCAACTATATGCCAAAAATCTAGAAAATATAGAGGAGATAGACAAATTCCTGGAATCACAAAAACCACCTACACTAACTGTAGAAGAAATAGAAGACCTCAACAAAACAATCACAAGTGAAGACATTGAACAGTCATCAAAAACCTCCCAAAGATAAACAGCCCAGCACCAGATAGCTTCACAGGTGAATTCTACCAATCATTCAATGACGATCTAATACCAATCTTGCTCCAGCTCTTTTAAAATAATGAACAGGAAAGAATACTACCAAACTCATTCTATGAAGCCAACATCACCCTGTAACAAAAACAGATAATACTGCAAAAGAAAGAAAATTATAGACCAATATCTCTAATGAATATAGATGCAAAAATCCTCCACAAAATACTTGCAAACCAAATCCATTAACATTTTAAAAGAATTATACAACACCATCAAGTGGGTTTTATCCCAGGTATGCAAAGGTGGTTCAACATGAGAAAATCCTTAATGTGTAATAAAACACATTGATAAATTGAAGGAGAAAAATCACATGATCCTCTCTATTGATACAGAAAATCTGGTTGACAAAATACAGCAGTCTTTCTTGATAAAAATACTCCAAAAGATAGGAACAGAAGGAAGCTTTCTCAATATGTTAAAGTGTATATATGAAAATCCTACAGTTAGCATTGTATTCAATGGTGAAAGAATGAAAGTTTTCCTGCTGAGACCAGGAACAAAACAGTGATGCCCACGGTCACCGTTATTCAAAATTATGCTAGAAGTGTTAGCTGGAGCAATTAGGCTAGAAAAAGAAATAAAAGGCACCCAAATAGGATAGGAAGAAGTTAGATAATACAACTCAACAATAGAAAGACAAATTACCCCATTAAGAAATGGGCAAAAGATTTGAAAAAACAATTGTCCAAAGAAGAAATACAAATATAGAAGAAACACATGAAAGATATTCAACACCACTAGCTATTAGGGAAATGCAAATCAAAACTACCATGAGATATCATTTCACACCTATTAGACTGGTGACAATTAAAAAGTCAGAAAACTGTAAATGTTGAAGAAGATGTTGAGAGATAGGAACAGTTATTCATTTTGGGGGAATGTAGAGTGATACAGACTCTGTGGAGGACTGCTTGGCAGTTCCCAAGGAAGCTGAATATATACTTGCCCTGTGACCTGTGAGTACCATTTCTAAGTATATACCCAGAAGAATTGATAGCAGAGACACGAACAGGCATCTGCACACCTATGTTGATTGTGGAGTTATTCACAATTGCCAAAAGTTGGAAACAATGCAGGTGTCCGTTAACCAATAAATGGATAAACAAACTGTGGTGTATTGACATGATGCAATATTTTGCAGATGTAAGAATAAATGAAGTCGTAAAGCATATGACATCATGGACGAACCTGGAGGACATTATGTTGAGTGAAGCAAGCCAGACACAAAAGGACATAAACTGTATAATTGTGCTGTTTTGAACTCATGGAATTGATAATTAGAATAAAGGTCATCAAAAAATAGAATGAGGGTAGAGAATGGAAAGCTTAGGGTTAATCTGTGCAGAATTGGTTAACAGGCTGTTTGCAAATCTTTGGAAATGAATGGAAATGGTGAGAGCACAACACGGTCTTTGTAACTAACAGAGCTATTATATGGGTATGACAGTGGTTGAAAGGGAAAGTTTAGGGACATGTATATTCCTAGAAGCTACAAAATTCAACATGGTTCTGTGTGAAATAGTGAAACGTCGTGTACATTATGAATATGGTTGATGTTGCATATATGACTGTTTTTTACAAAATATAAATACAAATAAACTAGAGAGAAGTAAACAGAACAACAGCTATGTATGGAAGGGGAAGCATAGAGAGACTGTTGTAATGAGTTTTGTTTGTTTGTTTGGTTTTTGGTTTTTAATATTATTATTATTACTGGAATAATGAAAATGCTCTAAAAATGATTGAAGTGATGAATGCACAACTATGTGATTATACCCTCCACCACTGATTGTACACGTTGGATGGATTTATGCTTTTTTGAAGTGTGTCAATAAAATTGCTTTGTTCAAAAAATTATGATTTCCATAGGCAATGTCCATAAGAATTTTAATTTCATATCTGCCCATGATCCTAATCACCAAATCAATCAATTCACTCTTAGCACTAATTAGTACAATAGTGTGAATATTGTGGGTAATAGTCTTACTGATGGTAAGTTAGGGATTAGGTCATATATTTGAAATATATTCAAATGACTGTGGTATGGAAGTAATTGCCCCTGATTTCAGGATCCTATCCTTGGAACCTGTAAATGTTACCTTATTTGGGAAAAATAACTTTTCAGATGTGATTATATTAAGGGCCATGAGATGGAGTGATGATCCTGAATTTCCTAGATGGACCCTGAACACAATCACAAATGCCCTTATAAAAGAGAGGCAAAGGGAGACTTGACACTGAATAGATAAAGGTAGTACAGGAGGAGTTTGGATATGATGCAACCAAAAGCCAAGGAATGCCAACATCCACCAAAGCTGCAAGAGTCAAGTAATGGATTCTCCTCTGGGGCCTCTGGAAGGAGTGCAGATCTGCTGATTCCTTGGCTTGAGCTCAGCAAAAGAGATTTTGGACTTCTTACTTCCAGAACTGTAAGAAAATGAATTTCTTTTGTTTTAAGTCACACAGGTAGTGATAATGTGTCATATATGGCAGGCACAGAAAACTAATACAAAGACCAAGGAAAATAATGGCAACATACACAATTTATAGTATCAATAATATCCATCCTTAATAAAATAAAGAAGGTGAACATTTTTATGTTCGTTTATGAATCCCAAAAAGAAAAATATTATGTTTTTTAACTAATCAATTCCTGTGGTTGTCAGACCCCTTTGTATTTTGAGACATGACTCAGTTTGAGTCTCCGCTTTCTTACTGGAGCTGATAAAAGGGAGATACGGAAAGATAGAGGCACAGGAAAAGGAAGCTATTATTTTTACTTGGCCATGTGACAGGGAGGACTCCAGGTTCCCCTACAACTGCAGAGAAGCCCCAAGAGACAGAGAGAGGAGTCCAAGAAAGAGAAAAGCCATAGGCATTGTTACCCACAGCTGAGCTCGGGGAGATTTTACATTCTGGAGGGGAAGGCAGACGTCTCAGCAGACATCACCCACCATCTTGATTCACCACATGGCAGCATGCCAGATCAGCAGTAGCTGACTTTGGTGAGAGATCATCTCTGATGGTGCCTTGATTTGTACATTTCATGGTTTCAAAACTGTAAGCTTTTAATACCAAATAAATCCCCTTTATAAAAATGAACACATTTCTGGTAGTTGCATTGGCAGCCATTTGTCAGTTTAAAACACAAAGAAAAGGGTCTTTTATTTACTAAAATGTGATAGTCAGGTGTCTTTGTTCCTGGTACAAAAATTTTAAAAGTACTGAAAGCAATTTTGAAAAATCAAATAAAAAATGGATGGCTGAACAGGTGGAAAAGAAAGAGAAATCTGTAAAATCTAAAAAGATAAGAAGTGTCAATTAGTCATGACACAAATTCCACAAAAAAGATATATCAATCTAGTGTTGGTGGAGATATTTGACTTTACTGGACCTCATAAAATAGAAAAGTGAAGCAAAATTCTAGTCCCATAAAGAATGGTTGGATGTGTTTCATGAAGATATATTAAACTGGGACCAGAAAACATTATCTTCCTCAAATGTCTAATAAAGGAATAAATATCTTCACCAAAGAGAGACAAATGTGGACCCTGGCTTCCCTTGACCTTGTATGTGACATTGTTTTGACTTTTCATTTACCATATAATCCCACAGGTGTTGGCCATATAGAAAGAGTGGGTGGCCTTTTAAAAGAAGAAATGAAAGGTGACCATGGATCTTTACAACAGTGGAGTACAAAGACTATACCCAGCCCTTATCCATTTAAATTCAATGCAGGCTGCAGCCTCTGTTCCTGTTGAAATGCTGACTGCAGAACCAACACAGGCATTGAGAAGACAAGTTAAAGGTGGAGTAACAATGTGTTGTTGCCTATGCCTCAAACTATTCAAATTAGGGAAAATGAGGTCCTTTGGCCATGGCACTGGCCTATGTAGCCTCGCTGGTTAAGAATCTTAAGCCCATGGGGAGTAGGAGTCACCTAGAACATTGTTATAAGACCACAGTTTATACAAAATATGCCAGTAAAAATCTTTGTTACTAACCCAGGGCCTCCTATTACCACTGGGACTTTGTATGTGTCTATGTGGACTCTCTTTATGCCTAAATTGTTTGTTGATGTCACAGCAGAAAACTCAGAAAATTTAAAAGGGGAAATGTAAGCCTCCTCATAGAACTCCCCTACTTGGTACTTTGTTATCTACTAATGAAATTGTTGCTTGTGTACTTTTAAATCAGCATTATCTTACCCATATTCCCCATCTTTCTTTTTACCTGTAGCACCTTAGCCAATACCTTTACTGGGGGCTTTGGCAACAGCCCATGCCCACAATAAGACCCAGTGTTGGCTTTGCACAGACTTACCATGCTCAGGTGCTACTGGCCTTCCTTGAGCCATTAACTCCTGCAAATTGGACAACAGGGAACACCTTGCTGGCATGGCAGAGTATGACTCATCAACTAGTTTGGAATGAGACATTTTCCATCTTATAGTGAGACTCATGAATGTTTAATGTTGTGTATAGCTATTGATCCCTTATGTAACCAGTTTAATTCCCTTTCTTGGCCCTGGTGACATGGCTTTGTAGATCTATTGGCTTTTGGTAGAGGACTCTTATTATTCTGCTCTTACAGTGTTGCTGTAAAATGTGGAGGCAGTGTGTGCCCTATGAGCAACACAAGCTGCTGTGTGGGAGTGGATTATGGGGGTTCAGTGGGTCCCATGGCCTGGGTCCCCCTCCCTGAGGGAAACTTAGCCCATAGCACATAACAACCTGCGTGCCCCAGTACACAAGTTAAAATGTAGCAGACCTCCCCACAGGGAAACAATGTACAGGTGGTATTGTAGACTGTAATTTTCTCCAGGCTGTACACTTCTTTCCTAGAATAAAGACACCAGTCCCAAATTATATGCTTCATGTGACCCTAGCAGAAACTTTGTTATGAAATATCTTTGTTCTGAGACCCTTTATATTGTCCCATATTTTCTCACCTCTTTGTGGAGTGCTACTTTCATTCTTCAGCCGGCCACTGCCAAAGACTCTCTCTTGTCTATAAGTCCCAATAAACCTTATGCCTGATTCTATGCCAGTTGTGTTCATTGATCTTGCATCCACCCTAACCCATGCCCTTCAGGAGTTGGGTTTAGACACTAGTTATTTGTATAGGATAAATGAGGGGTAGGAAGTTGATAATGAGAAGAGAAATGTCGTACTCTAAGACTTAATCAAACGTGAGTTCTTTGCAATGTCTTTTGGCATAAGAGATCAGGCTTAAAGAGGAGCAGTAACACAATCTTCCATCTCTGTATATACATGAACTATCCCAGCAAGAGGTCAAACTCTTGCCCCTTCTTTTAAATCTAGGATGGACCTGGGTCTCAGGTTACCATGCCACACAAAATCAGTGGCATTCAATAACACCAACAATTTCCATGGTTCTTAAAATGACCATTGTTCACATACTTGCAATGCTAGAGAAATATGAGCTCACCTCATTCAGCCTGCATCCTATTCCAATTTAATAGAGTGAACTTATGAGTAATATTGATTTTTCAAAATGCTACACTACTTTCTGCTATCTGTGGGATCCTGGTGTCTCCTAGCTGGTGAGTAATCCCATTTCAAAATGTTATTTTAAGGATATGTGTCCCATGACACTTCTAGTGTTAACTTCCTTAGAAAACTCAGGTAAAGTTTTTTGTTTTTTGTTTTTAATTTTACAGTTTATTCCAAAAGTGAAACAGGGAAAAATAGCCAACAGAAGGGGAGATATGAAGCAAACTACCATTTTGGGCAACTGGAACCAAATCCACTAGAGAATTCTGGGAGCTACTCTAAAACATGTACCTCATAGTTATCAGTAAAAGGGCTAAGTATTTGGGGTATATATACACATCAATCTTTAAGAAATTGCTGGAAATTTTGGCATAGAATACAAAAAATTTATGGTACTACTGGTCTGCACTTAAAATGGATTCTGAAGCCAGTAAAAGCTCTTAGAAAATGAAAGTGTATGTTTGGAGGTGAACTGGTATGCAATGAAATGTCAAGAAACCGGGATATAGGTGATGCTTCAACATTATCTATTATAGTCTACTCACAAAAGAAATTTAATTAGTAATATAAAACTTCCAATAAAGAAATAATGTTGCCTAGATTTTTAAAAAAAATTTCCACTGGATTTTGAAAGAAGCAGGCTTTATAATCTCAGATAAAATCCACTAAAGAATATAAAAAATAAGATTGCTTCATCATCTCATTATATTAAGGTAATATGTTCTTGTCACAAAAATTAATCAGAGAAGTATAATAAAATAATAGTAGAGGGTAATTGTACTTATCAAACTGGAGGCAAATATTTAACAACATTTAGCAATAAAATATTGCAGTAAATTAAAAACAAATTTTCTCCAATTTAACTTTATAGTAGAAGTACAAGTTGGTATAATATTTTAAGATTATCAGAATATCATCAGATGTCTTATTTTAAAAGGGAAAATGAAATAAAATTATTTGAAAATGCAAAAAAGCAATCAGTTCCTCAACTGTCATTTAAAATGATCAAATATTAAAATGATTACTTTTCCATCTAGAACAAAACATATACCTTCACTAGGGTCACTTCAATTAAAACTTTTACTGGAATTCACATAAATCAATATATGACAAAAATGTAACAAGGTTAAAGAAATAAAGGTGAGGTTTCATAGAATGTTTAAAAAGTGATAATTTGGAATGAAGTTAAGACTAACAAGATTTTAGAAAACTTGAAGGATGAAAAACTAGCAAAAGGATGAAATTTAAATTCTAAATGTCAGCAACAAAGTTATAAAAAGTAAATCTAAAAGTAAAATATTTAATAATAAATTTCCAATAGTTCTGTATAATTATTGGGGAAAAAATCCTTAAACTTCTTTGAAGAGGTGGTCTAAATTAATTGGGAAAGATCCATTTTTATGGAAAGTAAATGTAAAGATATTAGTGCTTCCCAAATGGCTCAAAAATTCATTACATTTCTAACAAAATATTATTAATTGCTTCTGCTGCTTTTCACCCAAGATGCAATAAGGATCACTGCCACATGAAAAAACTACCCTTAAAATTTGATATGTAAAAATAATCTTTCCCATAATGATACATATCTAGTTGTGGAAGATAGTGATGCCTGATTCACAGGAAACAAATGAATTGAAACTAAGGGGATAAACTCAAATCCATTCAATATTTGAATAATAGGAAAGACTTCACTTAGTAGTAGAGTAGAATTAACACCAGATTGAGGCAACGGTAGATAAGAAACTTAACTATATCCCATAGAAAGGCTCAAGCATATTTATGGCTATAAAACAATATTCAGCACTTAATAAGGGTCAACAATAGGGAGATATAAGAAGTTATAGGAATTTTCCTTTTGGAGCAATGACAACATTCTAAAATTGACTGAGGTGATTATAGCACAACTCTGTCATGAAAATGAGAGCCACTGAGCCTATGCTTTGAATGGATTGTACAAATTATGGAATTATATAACATAGTGAATACCATGGTAGAAGATGGTCTGTGTTTAACAGGACAAATATGGAAATGCTCTCTCATAAACAATAACAAATATGTAATACTAACACACAGTGTTAATAATCAGGTGGGTGGGGGGAAATATACACCAAATGTCAGATATTGGCAATAGTTAATAACAATATTTTGACAATCTTCTTTCATAGTTTGTAATAAATGTTTCACAACAATACAAGGTGTTGGTGGGGTGATATATGGGAGCTCTGTATGATGATATGCATGTTTGTTTTCTAAGTTCACAACTTTTATTATACATATATTATTTACATATTTTCATGTATAAATGATATACTTAAATAAAAAATTTAACTGAAAAAATATTAAGCACTCGTTAAGGTAAAAATTATGTCTGGTATCCAATAAAAAGATATTAGGCAGGATGCAGATATAGCTAAGTGATTGGGCTTCTGCCTACCACATGGGAGGTCCATGGTTCAGTTCCCAGTGCCTACTAAAGAAGACAGCTGGTGCAATGGGCAGGCATGGCAAGCTGACACAAGATGACACAACAAGAGACACAAGAAGAAAAACATAATGAAAGACACAACAAAGGAGGGAGCAGATGTTCCCGGTGCCTCCCAAAGAGGACGAATATGACAGCAAGCTGGCGCGACCGGCAGGCATGGTGACCTGACACGACAAGATGACACAAGAGACACATGAGGAAAAACATAGCGAGAGACAACAAAGCAGGGAATGGAGGTGGCTTAAGCGATTAGGTGACTCCCGCCCACACTGGAGGTCCCAGGTTCGGTTCCCGGTGCCTCCAAAAGAAACAAAGAAGACAAACAGACACAGCAAGTGCAAACAATGAGAGGGTGAGGAGAGATAAATAATAAAAATATACATATAATTAATTAAAAGAAGATATTAGGCATACAGAGTTGCAAAATATACAATTGACTGCTTACTTCCTAGAGGTGCTAAAATGCAAATGTATAAATTATAACATTAAATCTATGACTTTGGATATGTAATGTACAAAGATATAAGTTGTAACAAGTACAAAAAAAGGTGAGGTAGGGCAGAGCTTAAACTCTAATGCAAACTATAGTCTTTGGTTTATAGCAATACTTCAATATGTTTTCATCAATTGTAAGAAATATGCCACACTAATGAAAGATGTTGTTAATGTAGGAAATTGTGTGTGGGGGGGGAATATGGGAATCACCTATATTTTTTATGTAACACATATAATCTAAAGATTCTTTAAAAATAAAAAACAATTTTTTAAAAAGTGAGAAATGAAGGGATATAGAAATGGCATATGTGTATGATATTAAATTTAAATTGGTATCAAAACAAATATGATTGATATAAATTTAGTTTTTATAATTTTTTACACCATGGTAGCTGCAAAGAAAATAGATGAAAAATATATCCAGACATAAAAGAGAAGGGACTCAAATAGTACAACAGAGAAAATCAGATAAATATAACAGTAGAGATTAGTGGGAAAACTGAAGGACAGAAAGTATAATATTTAATAGCCTAAATAACAAAATGGCAAAAGATGTTCCTGCATTATCAGTAGTGACTTCAAATGAAAATTGATTAAACTCTCAAGTCAAAAGTCAGATTTGGCAGATGGATAAAAACATAGCCAAACTATTTGCTGTCTACAAGATACTCAATTTAAACTCAAACAGATAATTAGGCTGAAAGAGAAAAGATGCCATGCAAGTATTAACCAAAATTGAGCTGGGGTAGCTATACTAATACCAGATAAAACAGACTTTAAGACAAAGGAAGTTACAAAGCCAAAAACAGTCATTGAATACTGATAAACAGGTAAATTAAAGAAGGAGATAGAGCAAATATAAATATATATGCTCCTAATAGCAGAGTCCTAAACTATATGAGGCAAATACTGACAGATTTGAAGGAAGAAATGATAGCTCTACATTAAGAGTAGAAACATTTAATATATTTATTTAATATATTTAATATATATTAAGAGTAGAAACATTTAATATATAATAGAAAAAATAGTCAAAGGATCAATAAAGAATTACAAGTCTTGATGATACTCTAATCTACCTAGAATTAGCCATATTTAGAACACTTCACACAACAAAAGAGTTTACACATTCATTTCATGTCCTTTTAACCATTTGTATTTCCTCTTTGGAAGAGTGTCTATTCAAATCTTTGGCCCATTTTTTAAATGGGTTTTTCATCTTCTTATTTTTGAGATGTAAGATGTCTTTATATATACTTGATATGAGATCCTTATTGGATAAGCATTTTCCAAATATTTCCTCCCATTGAGTAGGCTGCCTTTTCACTTTTTTGGCAAACTCCTTTGAAGCACACATTTCTTAATTTTGAAGAGGTTCCATTTATCTGCTTTTTCTCTCATTGCTTGTGCTTTGGGGATAAAGTTTATGAAACCATTTCCTACCACAAGATCTTACAGTTGCTTCACTACATTATGTTTTAGGAACTTTATTTTCTTGGCTTTTATATTTAGGTCTTTGATCCATCTTGAGTTAATTTTTGTATAGGGTGTGAGATGGTGATCCTCTCTTATTCCTTTAGATATGGATATCCAGTTCTTCCAGCACCATTTCTGTCCAGTTGAATAGGCTTGGTGACCTTTTTGAACAGCAGTTGGCCATATATGCATGGATCTATATCAAAATTCTCAATTTAGTTTCATTGGTCAATATGTCTATCCTTGTGCCAAGCCATGCAGGTTTAACCACTGCAGCTTTGTAGTATGCTTTAAAGTCATGAAGCATGATTCCTCTAATTTAGTTTTTTTTGTCAATGTGTTTTTGGTCTTTTGCCAATCCAAAGAAATTTCATAAATGGCTTTTCCTATCCAGTAAAAAATGCTGTTTAATTTTTATTGGGATTATATTAAATCTGTAAATCAATTTGGGTAGGATAGCATCTTAATGATATTTAGTCTTCCAATCCATGAACATGGAATATTCTTCCATTTATTTAGGTCTTCTTTGATTTCCTTTAAAAATGTTTTGTAATTTTCTGTGTACATGTCCTTTACATCTGTAGTTTAGTTTATTCATAGATTTGATTCTTTTAGTTGCTATTGTAAATGGAATTTTTTTCTTGATTTCTTCCTGACATTGCTCATTATTATTGTACAGAAATGCTACTGATGTTTGCTTGTTGATCTTGTATCTGAACTCGTTTATTGACTCTAGAAGCTTTGTTATAGATGTTTTGGGGCTTTATATATATAATATGATGTCATCTGCAAATAGTGAAAGTTTTACTTCTTTTCCAATTTGGATTCCTTTTATTTCTTTTTCTTGTCTAAGTGCTTGATAAGTACTTTTTATTCAATGTTATTTAAGAGCAGTCACAGTAGGTGTCCTTATCTTGTTCTAGATATTAGAGAGAAAAACTTTAGCCTTTCACCATTGAGTATTATGTTAGCTGTGAGTTTTTCAAATATACCCTTTTTCATGTTGAAGAAGTTTCCTTCTATTTTATCTTTCAATGTGTTTTTATCAAGAAAGTCTACTGTATCTGTCAAATGATTTTTATACATCAATAGACATGTTCATATGATGCTCCTCAGCACTAGCCATTAGGGAAATGCAAATCAAAACCACAGTGAGATATCATCTTACACTTATTAGACTGGCTACTATTTTAAAAAAATACTCATTCACTGCTAGTGGGAATGTAGATTGGTGCAGCCACTGTGGAAGACAGTTTGGCAGTTTCTCAGGAAACTAAGTTTAGAATTGCACATGATCCAACAACTCTTCTATTAGGATACCCAGAAAGATTGAAAGCAGGGATGTGAAAAGATATCTGCAAACCAGCATCCATAATGGCATTATTCACTATTGCCCAAATTTGGAATCATCCCAAGTGTCCATCAATGGATGAATGGATAAACAAAATGTGGTATATACGTATGATGGAATATTACTCAGCTGTAAGAAGGAATGAAGTATTGACACATGTGACAACATGGATGAATCTCAAAAACTTTATAATGAGTGGGAATGTTCTTTTAGCAAATGTGGCAGAGGAGGGACACTGGTGCAGGGGGTCAGTGATTCAGGGATGTGTGGGAAAAGGTGCACCTGGGGCATTCTTCTATGGAATATTAATGTGTTATCTTGCCATAAGGTGCTTTCTCAGTGGATGGAAACACATGCAATAAACAACAAAATATTAAACTTCCATCCTGGAGATTACTGATATGTTCTCAAAAAGAAGGATAAGAATCTCCCACATACAAAGGCATTGCCTAATAAAAGAATGCAGACAAAAATGCTAAGCCAACAATATTAACGTATGTAACTATGAATCTTATTCTTGTAAAATTGAATCTTAGCCTAATATAATTATTGCCAAAGAGTTTCCTGCTGAAAACCTCCTTGTTACTCAAATGTGGTCTCACTCTAAGTCAAATTGAGCAAAACATACTACCTTACCCCCCCACACACCCCTGGCATATGACAAGATTCCTGGGAATGAGCCTCCCTGGCACTGAGGATTAATATCAAGTACAAACCAGAGATGCATTTGGAAAATGACCTTGACCAGAAGTGTGAAGCATTAAATACAAAAGAGGTTTTTCAGTTAAGAAATTTCAACATGATTCAGGAGTTCATTCCAGAGGTTGCAATTATGCATGTCTCAGGCAGATCTCACTAACTGCCACTGTAAACAAAGCTTCATATGGAGGTGCTCCTGAGGGCTCTACAGCCATCCAGACACTATAGGCAAGGTACACAAACCCTTGAAATCAGCACCATGATGGTAGGCCTTACCTTGGTATATATAATAACATATTTATTCAAAGTAACAGAGTTAGATTAATTTTTTATATTTTCCCTTGCTTGAATCTACTACCCCTTTTCTTTGAGCCTATAATTAGCACTATACCCATTAAATGTGTCTTAGAGACTTAAATCTTCAGTCTGTTCACATGCAGGTTGGACCCTGAATCTCAGAAGAGTTGCAGCAAACACCTACTCTCCAGTTCCTTCGACACGCCCAGGAAAGCTAACTAAATGATGATGATGGACAACACTCATCCAAAAAACAAAGAATATCTTGAACTGCAAGCAAGCCGTTCCTTCCATCTCCACCATATGATCTAAGCCCTGTCTTAATCTGAGGCAGAACAGGCATCACCATCCCAAAATACTCAAGGTTGAGGAATGAACAAGCATAAGGGGGAATGCAATCATGGACAAAGTAAACTTAATATTGAAGTAATGGAAGAACATGTAACATTGATATATAGATAGTGGTCATGAGAGGTTCTGAAGGGAGATGAGGGAATAATAGATGGAACATAGAGCAGTTTAAGTGATTGGAATTAAGTGTAAACCACAATGTAAACTATAGACCTTGGGTACTAGCAATGCCTCAATATTTATTGATCAATTGTAACAAATGTACCACAATATTGTAAGATGCTATTAATAGGGGATGATATGGGATAAAGAGGGTTTGTGGTATATGGCAATCCCTTACATTCACAATGTAACTTTTCTGTAATCGAAAACCTTTCTAAAAATAAAGTTTGTTTTATTTAAAAAACTCAGAATACACATTCTCCTTGAGTGCACTTGGATTATTCTCCAGAATTGACCATAAAGCAAGTATATTAGGCCATAAAGCAAGTCTCAATCAATTAACACTATTAAAATCATGCAGTGTATCTTCTCTGGCCACTACAGAAAGAACCTAAAAATCAAAAACAGAGAGAAAATGGAAAATTCACTAATATGTGGAATTTAAACAACATAATCTTAAACAACAAATGGATTAAAGGAACTCATAAGGGACATTAGGAAATGTCTTGAGGTGAATGAAAATGAAAATGCATGATACCACAATTCATGGGATGCAGCAAAGACAGTGCTGGGAGGGAAATTTAATGTTTACATTAAAAAAGAAGAAATAATTCAAATCAGAGACTTAACTGCAAAACCAAAAAACTAGAAAAAAGGAGCAAGCTAAATTCAAAATAAGCAGAAGGAGAGAAACAAATATTAGAGTGGAGATAAATACAACAGGGAAAACATCTACAAAAAAGAAACAATAAAGAGAACCAACATAATCAAAAATTTCTTTAAAAAAAGATTAGTAAAATTGAAAAGTATTTAGCTAGACTGACAAAGGACAATAAAAGAGGATAAAATAATGAAAATCAGAAATGAAATGAGGGCCATTATTACCGACATCACAGAAATAAAGACTATAAAATGGTACTATGAACAAGTCTACATCAATATATTAAATAACCTATAACAAATTATTAGAAAGACAAAAACTACCTACACTGACCCGAGAACAGATAGAGGATCTCAATAAACCAATTACTAGTAAATAGATTGAGTCAGTAATAGAAAACCTCTCAAGACAGGAAAGCCTGCAACCAGATGGAATTCCAGCCAACATTCCAGAAGACTTAACTCCAATTCTGCTCAAACACTTGCAAAAATTAAAGAGGAGGGACACCCCTAATTCATTCTAGGAGGCCAACATCATCCTCAGACTGAAGCCAGATAAAGATATCACAGGAATAACAGAACAATTTCTCTTATGAATACACTTCCAAAAATTCTCAACAAAATACTAGCAAAGCAAATCCAACAGCATGTTAAAAGAATTATAAACTATGGTCAAGTGGTATAATTTATCCCTTATATGCAAGTTTGGTTCAATGTAATAAAAACAATTAATGTAATACATCACATAAATACAATGAAAGAAAAAAAACCACATGATTATCTGAATTGAAGCAGAAAAGTAATTCAAAAACATCCACCACCTCTTTTTGCAAAACAAAAACAAACAAACAAACAAACAAAAAACACTTAGAATCCTAAGGACTGAAAGAAACTTTCTC
Source organism: Cabassous unicinctus (assembly GCA_029593785.1). Taxonomy (NCBI): domain Eukaryota; kingdom Metazoa; phylum Chordata; class Mammalia; order Cingulata; family Chlamyphoridae; genus Cabassous; species Cabassous unicinctus. The sequence goes on along the minus strand of JAQZBX010053601.1, from coordinate 528 downwards.
AACCTGACAAAGGTTTATATGAAAAACCCACAGCCACTATATTACTTAATGGTGAAAGACTGAAAACTTTTTCCTCTAATATCAGTAAAAAGATAAAGATGACCACTCTCACCACTCTTATTCAACACTATACTGAAAGTTCTTGCCAGGGCAATTAGGCAAGAGAAAGAAACAAAATGCTTTCAAATTGGAAAGGAAGAAATAAAACATTCCTTATTTGCAGATGATATGACCCTATATACAGAAAATCCTGAAAAATCCACAACAAAGACCCTAGTGCTAATAAGCTAATTTATCAAAGTGGCAGAGTACAATACCAACACCCCAAAATCAGGAGTGTTTCTACACACAAGCAAGAATAATCAGGAGAAGAAATGAAGAAAAACAATCCATTTGTATTATCAACTATAGGAATCAAATATATAGGAATATATCTAAGCAAGGATGTAATGAACTTCTACACAGAAAACTATAAAGAATTGCTAAAAAATTTTCAAAAAGACCTAAATAAATGAAAGGAGTTCTGTG
>JAQZBX010053600.1:0-18848 GCA_029593785.1 Cabassous unicinctus | reverse complement strand
CCCAGTGAAGAGAGGAGGAGAAGGATGAGAAGAGAGGACAGGAAACGGACACAGAGTCGCCCAGTGAATGGACACAGAAACAGCAAAAAGGGGGGGGGGTTAGAAAAATGGATAAAAGTAAACAAATAAATAAATAAATCCTTAAAAAATATATATAGGGGAGGAAGATATGGACTATAGTTAGTAGTAATACTTTGATGATGCTCTTTCATTATTTGTTAACAAATGTTTCACAACAATGCAGGGTGTTTGTCAGGGGGTGATGTGTGGGAGCCCTGTATGATATTATGCATGTTTGTTTTGTAAGTTCACCATGTTTACTGAACACTTATAGTTTATGTATGTTTATGTATGAATGATATACTTCAATAAATTGTTTAAAAAAATAAATAAAAATTTAAAAAAAGATACTAGACATTTCTCCAAAGAAGAAATACAAATCGCCAAAAAGCACATGAAAAAATGCTCAACATCATTAGCTATTAGTGAAATATGCAGATCAAAGCTATAAGATACCATTTCACACCCTTTAGAATGGCAATTATTTAAAAAAAAAAAAAAAAACTATAAGTGCTGGAATGGATGTGGAGAAACAGGGACACTCCTTGACTGTTGGTAGGACTGTAGAATGGTGCAGCCTCTGTGGAAGATAGTTTGGCAGTACCTCAAGAAGCTGAATATAGAACTGCCATAGGATCCAGCAATACCATTACTAGGAATATATTCCAAAGAAATGAAAGCAAGGACACGAACTGACATTTGCACACCGATGTTCATAGCTGCATTATTCACAATCACTAAAATATGGAAACAGTCCAAGTGTCCACCAACCAATGAATAGATAAAACAAAATGTTATATACATACAATGGAATACTATTCATCTGTAATGAAATCAGGATGCATACGACAACATGAATGAATCTAGTGGATATTATATTAAGTGAAATAAGCCAGATACAGAGGGACAAATATTGTATGGTCTCACTAATACCAACTAAATACGATGAGCAAACTAATGGAGGTAAATTCTAGAGTATAGTTTACTAGGAAATAGAATGTGGGCTGAGAATGGAAGCTAATAGCTTAATGTATAGAGCATAATTAATAACGTTAATTGTAAAAGTGTGGAAATGAATAGAGTTGATAGCAGCATTATAATAACTAACACTGCTCACTTATAAATGTGATTGTGGCTGAAAGGCATAATCTGTGAATGTAAATGTCAATTTAAAGGAAACCAGAGAATAATCTAGAGAATGTATAACATAGTGAATTTCAGTGGTGGATAAAGATTGTGGTTAATAGCATAAATATAAGAATCCTCTTCTTTTACAAAGTGCTAAGAATATGGTGATACACAGGAAAATTAAAAATAATGTAACTTATGGATAATAGTTAATATTGTAATATTTTACAGCAACGGTAACAAGATATTTCAATTCTAAGGGACAACAATAGGGAGATATAAGGAATATGGGATTTTTCCTTTGGGAGTAATGAAAACGTTCTAAAATTGACTGAGGAGATAACAGCACAACTCTGTGATGAAAATGGGAGCCACTGAGTATACACTTTGAATGGACTGTACAAAAGCATGGGACTGTGTTAATACAGGGAATTCAGGGGTGGATGATAGACTGGTCAACAAGACAAATATGAGAATGCTCTCTCATGAACTAAAACAAATATATAAACTAATATTATATATTTATATATATATAATAATTGGGTAGGTGCTAATAATTGGGTGGGTTGGGGGAAAATTCACCAAATATAAGATATGGACTATAGATAGTAGTACTGTTTTGACGATGCTCTTTCATAGTTTGTAACAAATGTTTCACAACAATGCAAGGTGTTGGTACTGCAGGGGATATATGGGAGCCTTGTATGATTATATGCATGTTTGTTTCATAAATTCACAAATTTTACTATACACTTATTGTTTATGTATATTCATGTATGAATGATATACTTCAATAAAATTTTATTTTAAAAAAATAATGACTGACCTGGAAAGATATTAAGATATACTGTTAAATAAAAAAATAGTAAACAATATATACAATTTGTTTTGTTTAAAAAATAAAAGAAACTTATTGTTGTTATAAACACTGTGAATATTTTTTAAAACTTGGAGGATAACCCATTAAAATGCTAAAAACTATTATCTCTAAGGTATAGGATTACAGGAGTCTTTCACTTTCTACATTATTTAGTTTCGTAATGTTCGATTTTTTAAGTTTTTTTTTTTTAATAATGAATATCTATTACTTTGTGATCAGAAAGAGCAATCAATTTTGAAAGCCTGCAAACATTAATTTTAAAAGAAAATGTAAGGAAATTCAAGTCAATTATGAATTAACCCATACAAAGTACTTTCACTGCAGGAAGTGACAAATTTTTCTATTAGCGTTTTCTTTTGCTGAAAGAATAAGCATCGCTTTTTGCTAAATATAATCAAGGCCATAAAGGTATAAATTTATAACAGCAGCTAAGTGGCTCCTATATTTTTATTGGGTGTTGTAAAATTTGCATTAGAAATTTTAAAAAGTTCATAATCTCATTTTTCTCTTTAAAAAAGAGCTGAGAGATAAGAAACCCTGGACTCTATTACTGGCTTTGCCATGGATATACAGGGTGATCTTGAGCAAACTACATACCTCCCCATACCCCTTTTCAAGTTTTCTTTCTGTAAAGCCAAGGGACTAGATTAATTTCAAAGGTCTTTTCCAATTTTTCTGCTTTGTAAATAGTTGTGTCTGTCTTGTCATAAGATCCACATTAGGAAAGCGATGTGGCTCAAGTGATTGGGCTTCCGCCTACCACATGGGAGGTCCTGGGTTCGATTCCCAGTACCTCCTGGAGAAGGCGAGTTGGCGCAACGGGCAGGCGCAGCAAACTGACACAAGATGCAACAAAAGAGACACAAAGAGGAAAGACAATGAGAGACACAACAAAGCAGGGAGCTGAGGAGGCTCAGGTGATTGAGCGCCTCTCTTCCACATGGGAGGTCCCGGGTTCGGTTCCTGGTGCCTCCTAAAGTAAAAGACGAGCAGACACAGAGAGCACACAGCAAATGGACACAGAGAACAGCCAGCGACCGCAAACAATGAGGGGGGGGGCATAAATAAATAAAATAAAACTGAAAAAAAAAAAAAAATCCACATCAACAACAAATATTTACTCAGTACCTACTTTATGCAAGAACTACGCTAAGTGCTTAATAAATATGCATTATCTTACTTTAGTCCCTCAATCATAAGAGACATATACAATTATTGTCACCCTCATTTCACAATAAAAGAAATAGAGGGTTAAAGAATAACTTACCCAAAGTCATACAACTAATAAGTAGAAGTATCAAGATTTGAATCTTAACCTGTCTGACTGCAAAGCCAAATTGCTACTCCATCTCACAACGTAAAGTTAAATATGACAAAATTCTAAAGTCTCCTATCCATTTCTAAGAACTCTTTCCCTTTGGGGAAAAAAAGCGGATATATCCATGTGCCATGTTAATTTTGAATTATTAATTTATCTGAGTGCTATTCTCTTATAATAAAAAATGCCATATACTTTTAATTTTTATATGAAACGATATCAATTTTCTAGTGCTATTGAATATTTAAATAACTTACATGTCTCAATGTCAAATTTTCAGGAGGATTAAGTCACAAAAAGAAATAGAAGAGAACTATAAATAAGAAACAGATATTGAGATGACAGACTCAAAGAAAGAATAAGACAATTTGAAAAACAAAACTATAAAAAAAAAAAAAAACAGCAAAAGTAATACCAAAAGAGAGAAAGTTCTATAAACAAATTAAAACAATTCAAATGTCTCACCTATATGTTATAAGTGGATGAAGAGGAATAAATTCTGCTGGTCCAAATTCTATAGAGCAACCAAATGTAATTAATGTTAGCAGTTCACCCTGGCAGGTCAATAAAATCAGGGAGCCACGTTTTAACATGCAACCCAGAAGAAGGCTATCATGTGTCCAGCTGATATCACCCACCCAGTAGGACCTAGAAAAAACAAGAGACAACATTTTTGAAGATCTCTCTACAGTATCTTTGACAATTATAATGGGCTGTAACTAGCAGGAATCAGTGCAAAAGAGTGGGATAGCAGGCAATTATTTTATACATGTCATGTATTTTACTTTCTAAACATCTACTCCATATAATATATTGGAAATTTATTTGGATTTAATATGCAACTTATAAAATGAAAAAAACTACCTAAAAGAGTTGAGCTATTTAGTCACTCACATTTTAATTGAAATGAATTTTAATCCTATTGGAGTTCACATTCAACATCTACAGAAAGATTTCAAGGGTAATGCCATACTTGCCCTCTCTGCAGCTTGGCAGAGATCTACTCAGCAGTAGACTCTACCTTTCCAAAAGCCATCATTGTTATTACTCCTTAACTATCTGGTAATCTTAACATTTTATGAGAACACAAAGTATTGCTCCTCATGAAAATGATAAAGACACCCTACAGCAAAAAGACCAATGAACTGAAAACAGTAAAACTTTTAGAAAGGACCTTTTGGGGAAAGAAAGAAAATGAAGAGGCAGGGATGGATGGACTTGAAAATTTGGAAATTAACAGAACAGCATAGAAAAGGGTTCAGAAAAAGAGGTAGAAGGGCTCCAAGAGGAATTCTACTCTACAATCCTACCTAGATCTTGATGGTAGCTAATGTGCCATCCAAAATCATCTCCTATGTTGTGTCTAACCCATATGCAGAGAATACCAACTTTGTTTAAAACACCTAGCCTCCCTGAGAAACTAATGGTCTTCCAATTCAGGCTTTCTCATTTCAGTCTCTCTAATTAAGCCCAATATGTCTCCACCCAATCATGAATCCACTCCTCCTGAGAAAACACGGAAAAAAATTAGAGAGAAGAGAAAATTTGTTCATGTATCTTCCATCCCACCAGAACCTCCTTAAAAAGTATTTAAGGTTTTCCTTATATAAAGCAACTTTTAGAACCTATCCAGCACAAATGCTGAAGTTAAGTTGCATTCTCTACATAAATGATACCTATTGAAATATCTAAGGCTTAAACTTGTTAAACTATTGGAAAAGAAAAAACAAAACATTATTTAGAAATACAAGAGTTCTTACCTGATAAGTGTGGCTGGAACCACAGGATTCTTGTTACTACATCCTTTAAGGCTACCACAGAGGGTAACAAAATTCATTGTGTTTACAAATAATACCTGAGTTGCCTAGAAAGAGAGGAAAAAGACAACAAAACTATTAAAAGGATCTTACTTTAAGCATTACTTATAATTCTGGACACCTAAACATCTACTATTATATCCATAAACTATCTAGGGGATCTTTCCCAAATGGCAAGGCAAAACTGACCACTTAGTAGCCTCTCCCTCTTTATGTTACTCCTTAAGAACATCAGTTACCATCTTGCTCTTCTTTTCTCATTTCCTCATCCCTTTCTTTCACATCTGAGGTCAAGTTTTGAAAATTACACCAGCTAATTTAAATAACTTTACCAATTCATAACGTTAAGTAAGATTAGAAAATACCAATTTAGAGAACATAAGATAGTATTAAAAGACAATCGTCAGGGGAAAACATCTCAAAACTGAACTAAACTCTTTTTCATATATCACTTTTCGAGACAGACTACATTTACTGACCTTTGGATCCTTCTGATTAAGAGCTACTGCCAGGGTAAGACCATCTCTTGAAAAAGCAGAAATTAGAGCTCCTCTTGATTTAACTGATTCACATTTAGGAATTAGACTGCACAGAAAACAGTCTTGTTGTGCCCAATGAACATGGTATGGCAATGATCTAAGAAAGTAATAAAATAAATGAAAATAGGAAGTATAGAAACTTTTAAGTTAATAAATAGCTTATTAAAAACAAATCAAAGGGATCAAGATGGTGGAGTGAGGTACTCAAGTCTCCATACCCCAACAGAAGCTTTAAACAATCAGTAAAATTTGACAGAAACATCTTTCTCAAAACTCCAGAAAACAGGTAAAGGACTACAATATTAGGGTGAGTATTGAATCAAGAAAAAAGCTACTTAAAAGAGGTAGGATTTCATGGCACCCTGACTGGCCCCTTCCCCACCCTGACACTTTGACAACCTACACTCCCAGTGTGGATTCTGGTCTTGATCCTAGAGGGAACAGAGTAACACTCTAGTACATAGTGGGAGGTTGTATGTCTGGCCCAATCTGTCTGGTGGTGGCCTAAGGGACTCGCTGTCCCAGAACTTGCCTGGCATGTAGAAGGTAGCTCCCAGAGCTTTCTTACAGAACACTGTGGGAGAGCAGCCAAGTCATGCTGCCTGGAAAAAGCGATTGTTGGCTGTAGAACATACAGTGCAGTGCCTGGAACCATAAGAACACTGTTTCCTGGGGAAGAGGGGACATTTGTAAGTGTGAGGGAATTCTGAGGGCCACTGGTACATGCCCAAGACAAGATGCATGCACAGAAAGGATCAAGGAGGCCCTTACGCTTTGGCCTAGAGGTATTCTCTAAACTCACTGTATAGATAAGTCCTGAAGGAGAGCACTTGCACAGGTCAATCTGCAAAGACTGGGGAAAGTGTTTTCTTTTTTCTTTTGTTAGACCCTGACATTCAAGGAAAGTTCTGTCATAACACTAGCTGAATACAAGCTTAAGGAACAGATGCCTCAGAATCTAAATTCCAGTGATAACACATTAAAATATCAACAAAACATTATAAAACATATGAAGAAACAGGAAGCAATGGCCCAGGAAAAGAAGAAGATTAAAGTATTAGAAACCATCAATGTGGAGGACGAAGCCTGGGACATATGAGACAAAAAATTTTTAAAAATGATCCAAAATATGCTTAAAGAAGGGGGACAGATGTGGCTCAAATGGTTGGGCATCAGTCTCCCATATGGAGGGACCTGAATTCGATCCCCGGGACCTCCTGGTAAAAATAAATAAATAAATACATACATACATACATACTTACATACATACATAAATAAAAATACAAATATGCTTAAAGAACTAAAGGTACATGGACAAAGAACTAAAGAAAATCAAGAAAAAATGATAGATGAACACAAGAAAATATTAATAGAGAGATGGAAATTATGAAAAGTAAACAAACAGAGCTGAAGATTACAGTAGAAGAAATTAAAAATTTTCTAGAGGGGCTGAACAGCAGAATGAAGCTGGCAGAAGAAAGAATTTGAAGATATGATGATTGAAAGCATTCGCTCTAAGGAGCAGAAAGAAGAAATGAAGAAAAGTGAACAGAGCTTAAGGAACATGTGAGACTCCATCAAGTGTACCAATATATACATTGTGGGAGTCCCAGAAGGAGGAAAAAGAAAGAATAGGACAGAGAAAATATTCAAAGAAATAATTGCTGAAAACTTCCCAAATTTAACAAAAGACATGAATATACACATCCAAGAAGCTCAATGAACTCCAAACAGCATAAAAAGACCCATGCTACAGCATGTTATAATCAAATAGTCAAACGGCAAAGATAAAGAAAAACTTCTGAAAGCTGCAAGATAGAAGCAACATGTCATGTACAAGGGCGTTTCAGTAAGATTAAATGCTGACTTCACATCAGAATCCATGGAGAGAAGAAAGAAGTAGGATAATACATTTAATAAGCGCTGAAAGCAAAAATAACTGCCAACAAAGAATATCCAGCAAAACTGTCTTTCAAAAATGAGGGAGACAAAAAAAGAGGGAGATTTCTATAAATTTACAACTTTTCTAATTTAAAAAAATTAAAATAATTTTTAAAAATTATGCTAAGTGAAAGAAGCCAGACACAAAGTATAATATATTGTTTGATTCCATATACATAAAATGTAACTATAAATAAATTTATAAAGGCGGAATCAGATTAGTGGTTATGTACAGCTGGGGAAGGATAAAGGGATTCAAAGGTGACTGGAAATTTTCTTTTTGGAGTAATGAAAATGTTCTAAACTTGATTGTGGTGATGAATGCACAACTCTGTGATTATACTGAAAGCCCACTGATTGTACACTTTGGATGAATTGTATGGTATGTGAATATACCTCAATGAAACTGCCTTTAAAAAAACTGCTTTAGGAAGCGGCTGTGGCTCAAGCAATTGAGCTCCCATTAACCATATGGAGGACATGGGTTTGATGCCCGGGAACTCCTGGTAAAAAATAAAAAATAAAAAATAAAAAAACTGCTTTAAAAAAATGAGGGAGAGATTAAGACATTCACAGATAAAAGCTGAAGGAATCTGCCAACACTAGACCATCCCTACCGGAGATGGTAAATAGTGTTCCACTGGTTGAAAGTACAATAGACAACAGATGGACTCCACATGAAGTAATAATGATCTCTGGGGAGGGTAAGGACATGGGTAAATATAAATGCCAGTACTCCTGTATTTTTGGTTTGTAACTCCACTTTTTACTTCCTACAGGATCTAAAAGGTAAATGCATAAAATCTAATGATAAATCAGTGGTTTGGGACTCAATGTATAAACGTAATTTGTAATAAGAGCTACAAAAAGTGGGGGGATAAAGAGGTACAGGAACGTAGTTTGTATATACTAATGAAGTCAAGTTGGTACCCAAGCAAACAAGATTGTTTAGATTTAGAATGTTAAATTTAAGCCCCATGATAACTACAAAGAAAATATCAGAGAATATGCAAGGTTATAAGGATGGATATTAGAGTACAAGTTGCCAGGGGAGGGAGGCAAGCAGAATGGGGAATTAGTGCATAAGGGGTACAGTGTTTTGTCTGGAGAGATGGGAAAGGTTTAGTGATGGTAGGTGATTAATCCCACTGAATGTTATGTCTGGGAATGGTTGAGATGGGAATGTTATGTTGTATATATGAGAGAGGGAGGGAGGCAGGGAAAGAAGATAATTAAAGACAATATATGATCCTGCATGGGATCTAACAAGGGAGGAGAAAAGAATCAAAGAGACATTATTGGGACACATGAAAAATTGGAATATAGACTGTAAGCTTTATATCAATGTTACATATCTTGAAATGGATAACCGTACTTAAGGTGGTTACATAAATGAATATCCTTGTTCTTAGGAAATGTACATAGTTGCATTAATTGTTCAAGGAGCATGAAGCATACAACCTATACTCAAGTGTTCAGAAAATGGACTGACAGAGAGACAGATTAATAGATAGATAAAATGATATAGCAAATGTGGCAAAATGTTAAAATTGGTGAATCTGAGTATCTGAGAGATAGGGGCATGTTGGAGTTCTCTGTATGGGGTTTTGTATTATTTCTGTAGTTGTCCTGTAAGTTTGAAAGTATTTCAAAATTAAAAGTTAGTGTCATGTTTCCTAGCCATTCCCAGGTACACCTGTTTAGCTACACATATTTCCATAACAATAGCAAACCATTTTTACAGGGATTAAAAAGGTACAGAAAAGGAAACTTTTTGGGGTGGTTGCAATGTTTTATATTTGATCTGAGGGATGGTTACACAGAGTACATATTTATCAAAATCCATCTAGTTGTACTTTTAAGATTTGTTCATTTTACTTTATGTAAAATATACCTCAATAAAGTATTGTTAGCATAAAAAATAAAGAAAATAAGCATTAAAAACAACCCAAAATGACAATATTTTATTAAATTACCCTAAGGCATTATATGCTTTTAATGCATTTTTTTTTCTACTTTACTGACCTCCTTAAAATAAATAAAGCTTTTTTTTTTTTTTAGGAGGTACCAGAGATTGAACACGGGACCTTGTACATGCAAAGCAAGTGCTCAACCACTGAGCTACACCTGCTCCCCAATAAAGCTATTTTTTATAAAAAGCACTTGAGCATATAAAAGGTACAAGAGTGATTAAGTTCAAATAAATTATACTCCTTTTAAATTTCAACTGGATTATTTTTCAAAATAGTTATTTTTATAGTCTTAACACAAGAAGGCCTTCAGACTGCCTGATATTTTACATGTTCTCATTTCCAAGAAGAGAGTCAAAACAAAAAGAAGACTTTTAAAATTAAACAGAAATAAAAACTGAAGGCATAGAGCAATAATTATGGGAAGAAAGGATTTGTAAAGCCTCAAAAGCTGAAATTCACATTAACATTTACCAACTTATGTATATATGGGCCAAACAATAATAGCACTTTCAAAGGGATAGAAAGGAAGGAGAGAGGGAACATTTACCTTACCTTACAGGTGTAAATGAATTCTCATGCCACCGAATTGCCAGAAATGTTAACTTCAGGCATTCTCCAGAATAAAAAGTAAATGAACACAAGCAGCAGTCTCCAAATAACTGTAGATAAATTTAATATACTTTGGTATATTAATATAATTAATCAGAAAATAAATCAAGATATATACAACATATAAGTATCCTTGTCATCATAAATAAAACGAATAAAAAATATTGCGATTCTGGTTTTGTTTTTATTTTTAACATTAAGTTAAAGACTATGCATTTTTATTCTGAGCCAGAAATATGTCCCAAATGGGAAATCAGGTTGTATTTTACTTCCATAAGAAAATACTGCTATTCACTGTGGATAAAATTGGAAATATTCTTACACATTTATTTTTCCCTTCTTTTACGGTTATATATTATTTAGGGCTCCCCTCTTATGGAGGGGGGGTGGACAATAAAATTTCAAAACACAATTTCTAACAAGTGGATTGGGTAATAAAATTTTGGTCCATCCATACATAGAGCTCAAAGAAGCCATATAAAGTGTTTTTTAACTACTGAATGAGTTATTTCTTAGTAATTAAATGGCTTACTTTATATCATCAATTCTAGCTTATTAAATTAAAAAACAAGTTATATTTTAAAACCTGGTAAAGAGAAAAGCAGCTCTAAATTCAAACCACTTTTGAGAAACAGTAAAAAAATATAACCAAGTAATATAAAAATATGTTTTCCCTACAACAATTTCACAATTACTGTGACAATTAATGATGACTGGAAATACACAGCTGTATCTTACACATTCAGTGAAATAACTTCACAGATAATGCTGTTCTAAGAGAGTGAGATCACAACTTTTATAACACCTTGACTGATTTAGAGTTTACCTCATTTTTTACAAAAATAGCATCCACTACAGCTTCTTTATCTTCAGTGGAAGGCAAAAGAACTGCTTCTTCAGGTATGATGTGGGACCACTGGCCCCCCAATGAAGAGCTTTTAGAAGATATGATATTCTTGCATTCCAAATACTCCCAAAGAAATATGCATCCAGAAGGAGTTGTAAGTAGAACTCTTTTCCCATTTCCAGATACATACAAATACAGTTTTGAAGAGTTTGCTAAAAAAACAAAAGTAATTAAATCTCTGAAGTCTGAATTCTCCCCAGAAAGCATATAATGCATCTACTCTGACAATAAGAAACAGTCAGAATGTTAAAACTAAGGCACTGGCAATAAATTAAAAGTACAAATATTAGTAACATTTATAAAGCTATTATTATTATAATATTAGGAACCCATCATTAAAGAGATATGTTAGTGATCCCAGACTTTTCTTCTGCAAGATGAATCTAGGTATTACAGATATATACCACCCAAAAAATATGTGCATATATGTGTGTGTGTGTGTGTATTCACATATAAATTTACATATACAGATACATTTTTAAAATAGTAATAGAAAAATGTTTCATCCTCTTTTCCTATTTATCAAGTAAAACCAATTTAAAAAATTAAAAAATTCCCACCTACTGCAACTTTAATCATTTCCTTAGCTTCTTCAGTTGCTTGTATGGTTTTCAAACAATCCTGATCTTTGTTCCAAAGAAAAATCTCCCCTGTAGTGAGTATCCCAGCCAGCCAGGCATCTGTTTCCAAAAAAAGAAATGTAATACTTATAATCTACTACTTCCCATAATCTATTCCCCAAATTATTAAAAAGTACAGTTAATATACCCATTTGAAAATATCAGTACTACTTTACCATTATTGGATGTTGTTAGGACAATAACATCCTTCAACAAAGGCTGCAGACTAGGAATTTTCTTCTTTGTCCTTCCTGATAGCAAATTAATTTCATTTATGAATTTATCATCCAAAAGAAAAACAGATTCATTTTCCTAAGGGAAGAAACATGACTTATAAGGTGCCAGATGTCAACTCAACCTCTTGTCTAAGTAAATTATTTCAGAAAGGAAAACAAAGTGACAACATTTTAAAAGATTATACATTTATACCAAAAATCATAAAGTGAACATTAAGGCCGTTACCCTAAAGAAACCTAAAGATTTTCCATTCTATTTTAAAATACCTCTTCTTAGAATTACTAAGTAAAATGATCTAATGGTTGCATTTAAATTTCCTTGAAATTTAAAATTATAGAGGTGCCTTCCATTTCTGCTGGTCAAAATTGAGTTACCTGTTGTTTAATCTCTTATCAATTTTAACAGCAGTATAGGCAAGTTTTTAAATTATATAATTAGATCAAAATACAACGGTTTCTAAAATTAATAAACCTCTGATTCTGATCATTTTTTATTATCTAGAAAAATACATTGTTTTGAATTAACCTGTTTTCATGTATTCTAGGACAGTGGTTTTCAAAGTTCAGCCACTTGAACCAGCAGCATCAGCAACATCTTTGAACCTATTAGAAATGCAAATTCTCCAACTCCATTCCAGGCCTACTGAATGAGAAATTATGGAAGTGAGGCCCAGCAAATGTTCTAGAAGTGAATTAATGGCATAATTCCTCCAGGAAATTTGACAGTTTATTTTTTTATTTTAATAGTCACTATAAATTCTAGAAGGATTTTATAGGTTTGCCTACTTTCCCTAAGGTGAGGATATCTATCCTATATATTGTGAATGGCATTCTGTATGGTTAATGTGTTGTGGCCCATCTCTTCTATTCTAGCTCTAAGGGATACTTTATAGGGCACTCACAGAAACCCCAAAGGGAGGAAACATTTCATGGACAGCTGATGGGGAGGAGCTCTGGATATCAAATGTTCCCTTTTGAGATATGCCATCTCAACCTACTTAAACATATTATGAAAAAAAAAATTTTTAAATAAAAGCTGTCTCTTAGACAGAACACTTAACTTTCTGGATAAACCAACTTGCTAATTATGACAAAAACAAAACGCACACCCACACAAAACCCTGTTCAGTGTGCAGGTGACCCTTCTAAAGATATTGTTTTCTTTTTTTAAAGCCATTTAACATATTTAGATCTTAGAGGCAAAACACATATTAATGTGTATTAAAACTGGTATTGCATAATAAAGTATAACCTACCTGTCCCAACCAGGAGATGCGTGGCCAGGGTTTTTTCTGCCTGATACTTGTTGATGTCAAAACTTCTAATCTTATCTCCATGGTTATCAAGATAACCAACTGATCAATTAGTAAAAAAAAGTCACAAGAAACTGTAAATTATAATAACAAGGACAAATATTATATGATCTCATTTATATGAAATTCCTAGAATAAGCAAATTCATGAGATAGAAAGCATATTACTGGTTACCTATGGCTGGGTGGGAAGGGGGGGAATTATTGCTTAATGGTTACAAAGTTTCTATTTGAGGTGAAAAAGTTTGAGTAATGAATGTTGGTAATGGTAGCACAATATTGTGAATGTAATTAATACCACTGAATTGTCCACTTGAAAATGATTAAAATGTGAAAATTTGAAATTATTTATATGTTTACTACAATAAAAAGTTATGGAAAAAAATGAAGTCCTAAGACAACAGGTAGTGAGAGATGCCTGGCAAGTCCCCATGCAGGGTGTGGGGAAAGATGCAGCAGAGGCCAAGACAGTATATCAGAGCCCAAGAAGGGTGAAAAGGATGTCACTTGGGCGGCCTTAGTCCAGCACAGGGAGTCAGATCTGGAGCAGGATAAGGAGAGTATAATCACGGAAGAATGGTCCAGTGTGCTCTCAGAGCTCAAGGAAGGTAAAAAGGATGTTCAAGCAGTATTAGCATGTACTGGACCCCAAGCAGGGTGAGGATGCAGAAGCTGTACTGAAAGGCCTCCCACTGTCCAAACTGAAGATAATCTGATCAAAGTATAGTAATATATTATAATTCATGGACTATAACAGAAAACAGTGAATCCATACAATGATACATAAACGAATAAACTGATTGATGGGAATTGGTTTCTATAAAATACTAATTATTAATTACAAAGGGAAAAAGAATAACTTTACAGTGAAGAATCTAAGCAGACTCCATGTTAATCAAATGGTCATGGTAAACATCATCAGAAATGTGACAAATGGAACCCATGTGCCACCTGTTAGGTGAAATGAGAACATAGCATCACCTCTGTGATATATATGCTATAGATATATAACCTGAACCAAATCATAAGGAAATACCAGACAAACCCAGATTGAGGGACATTCTACCAAATCACTGATCTGTAACCTTCAAAAGTGTCAAGGTCAAGAGAATCAAGAAAGGACTGGTCCCAAACTGAAGAACTGACAACTGAACAAATGACTAGTTGTGAACTTTATCTTTTTGGCCGAAAGGAGAATATTGGACAACTGGCAAAACATGAGTAGGAAGAGAAACTGAAGATTAGATGGTTGCAAGGTACTAATGTTTATTTCACAATTTTGACAGCTGTCCTGCAGTTATGAAGAATGCCCTTGTTTATAGAATACAAACACTAAAATAATTTCAGGGGTAAAGGGACATCAGTTTCTCAACTCACTCTCAAATGGTTCATAAGAAAAAGTTCTTTGTACTATACTTGCAACTTTCCTGTATATTTGTGATTGTTTCAAATTAATGTTCTTTTTAAAGTTTTTAAAAATTGTGACGTATTGATGTGGTCATTAGCCTGGACTATATTTAATCAAAGCCTTATTTTCTCTTCCGTTTTTTTTTTTTTTAAACATTCTGACTTACTAATTCCACTTGGTCTATGAAATACAAAAACTTTGAATTTGTTTGGTTTGATTAATACCATCTTTAACAAAAAAAAAGCTGACTTTTTAAAATATATTAAGAATAACCTTTAAAAGAAAGACTACTCAAGTGCAGCATACAATGACCTATTAAGATGCTACCTATTCTCATATTTTATGTTTCCCAATTGCTCAGAATCCTAGTATTCTGGATGACAGTTTCCTTAGAAACTATATATTTTTATAACTATAAAAATTTAAAATTAAATATAAATATTATATACAAAAATTAAAAACATAATTTTTTTAAAAGCTAACCAAATGCAATAGGAATGATAGAATTAGGAAAGCATCATTTTGCAGCCCCTAATAAAATAACTGATCTAGTAAATATCGGTAGTCTGCTAAAACTCTCAGGTAAAAGTAGTTGGAGAACTTTATAAGTAGATGGACTGACATACCCTGAACCCACTAATTAATATTAACATTACTAACAATGAGAAAATACAAATTATATTCCTCCTGATAAGATGCTTTCATAAACTACATATGAAATATTCTTACAAACAAAAAATTAAAAACTGAACCTGAATGTATCTCTAAATCTAACCATCAGCTTACAGGAAATAAACGAAGGAAAATTTTAAACACACCAGGATCAACCAAATCTGTAATGTGAGAAATTCTACAATTTGACAGTTTCTTCAACAAATAAATGGCATTAAAAAATAAATAAAAGGGGAGCAGATATAGCCTAATGGTTGAGCACCTGACTCCCACGTATGAGGTCCTGGGCTTAATCCCTGGTACCTCCAAATAAGTAAATAATAAATAGAGGGAAAACTGTTATTATAATAAGTGTTAAGAGAAATATCCAAACATAATATATAAAGATCTTTTTTGGACTCTGATTGGTATAGAAATTCTGAAGCCATTTTGACTGTATTGTCGGATTGAGCAAATGAGTGTATATACTGATGTTAATGGAAAACAGCATTCTCACTGTGAAAGAAAATGGATACAATTATGAAGTGGGGAAAAGTCAGGAAGAACCCTGAGTGGATGTATTAGATTTAGAGGTATCAGTATAAAAACTTATGATTTGTAGCTTTGTTCACTAAAAGCGCCTAGAAGCAATGATACTTCAGTAGCAATAGGCATACCTAGCACCCAAATCTTGGTTCCTAATACCATTTCTCACTTAGAGGAACCAGAGTTACTAGGAAAAACAGCTGATTTCAGAGCTGGGATAGGGAAGGAACTAGATAGACCTGGAACATCTTGTTCCAAAGCAAGGAAGTAAATAAATGATGGAGACATGTCCAAAAGAAACAGGAATCAGCTTAAAGGTGTACCCACAGGCTAAATAAAATGAGTAATGAGTTACAACCTACTAAATAAAGAAAGAATAAATGAGCACATACTGATATGGTAGTAGAGTTAAAAAAACATTCTGAGGGGAGCAGATGTAGCTCAAGTGGTTGAGCACCTGCTTCCCACATACGAGGTCCTGGGTTCGATCCCCTGTACCTCTTAAAAACAAACACACAAAAAAAACAACTCTCATTGGAAGTTGAGCTCCTGTTTCCCATGTACGAGGTCCTGGGTTCAATCCTGATACCTCCTTTAAAAAAAAAACATTTTGCAATCATCATAGTAAAAACTGATTCAGGCAAAAATCACAAAGGATGCTAAATCAGGCAAGAGGAAGAGGGAGGTACACAATCTCAAAGTATCTCCCTACAAATTACTTATATATAATATTTGCAAAAAATACTAACTACACAGTGGAGAAAAGGGAAAACATTTTAACCAATAGGGGGCAAACATGATGCTTCTCTGGATGTGATACTCTGAAAAGTACATACCATTACTTACAAAGGCATACTACATTTTATTGTGCTTTGCCTTATCATGCTTCACAGATATTGCGTTTTTTATAAGTTAAAGATTTGTGGCAACCCTGCATACAGTAAGTCTATCAGCACCATTTTTCCAACAGTATATGCTCATTTTGTGTCTCTGTGTCACATTTTAGTAATTTTTACACTATTTCAAACTTTTTCATGATGTATGGTGACCTATGATGAGTGATCTTGGATGTTACTATTGTCATTGTTTTGGAGTGCCACAAACCACACCCATATAAGTTGGCGAACTTAATAGATAAATGTTGTATATATTCTGACTGCTCCACTGACCCACCATTCTTCATCTCTCTCCCTTTCCTCGGGCCTCCCTATTCTCTGAGACACAACAACATTGCAATTAGTCCAACTAATAACCCTACAAGACCTCTAAGTGTTCAAGTGAAAGGAAGAGTCACATGTCTCTCACTTTAAACCAAAAGCTAGAAATGTTTAAGCTTAGTGAGGAAGGCATTTCAAAAGCTGAGATAGGCTGAAAGTTAGGCCTCTTGTGCCAAATAGACAAGTTGTGAATGCAAAGGAAAAGTTCTTGAAGGGAACTAAAAATGCTACTCCACTGAACACACAAATGATAATAAAGTGAACCAGTCTTATTGCTGAGATAGAGAAAGTTTTAGTGGTCTGGATAGAAAATCAAACCAGCCACAACATTCCCATAATTCTCTTCAATTCTAGGAAGGTTAGAGAGGTAAGAACGCTGCAGAAGAAAAGGTTGAAGCTAGCAGATGTTGGTTCATGAGATTTAAGAAAAGAAGCCATCTCCCTAAAATCAAAGTGCAAGGTGAAGCAGCAAGTTATCCAGAAGATTTAGCTAAGATCATTGATGAAGGTGGCCACCTAAACAACAAATTTTCAGTGATGATGAAACAGTCTTCTATTGAAAGAAGATGCCATCTAGGACTTTCAGAGCTAGAGAGAAGTCAATACCTGGCTTCAAAGCTTCAAAGGACAGGTTTGCTCTCTTTTTTAGGGGATGCCGCAGCTGGTGACTTTAAGTTGAAGCCAATGCTCATTTTCCATTCCAAAAATCCTAGGGCCCTTAAGAATTTTGCTAAATCTACTCTGCCTGTGTTCTATAAATGGAAGAACAAAACCTGGATGACAGCACATGTGTTTACAACATGGTTTAATGAATACTTTAAGCCCATGGTTGAGACCTACTGCTCAGAAAAAAGATTCCTTTCAAAATATTACTGTTTATTGACAATGCATCTGGTACCAAGAGCTCTAATAGAGATGTACAATGACAAGAATTTGTTTTCATGCCTGCTAACACAACATCCATTCTGCAGCTCGCGGATCAGAAGTAATTTCGACTTTCAAGTCTTATTATTTAAGAAATACATTTCGTAAAGCTATAGCTGCCATAGACAAAGATTCCTCTGATGGATATGGACAAAGTTAATTGAAAAACCTTCTGGAAAGGATTCACCATTCTAGATGCCATTAAGAACATGCAGGATTCATGGGAAAAGGTCAAAATATCAACATTAACAAGAGTTTGGAAGAAGTTGATTCTAACCTCACAGATGGCTTTGAGGGGTTCAAGACTTCAGTGGAGGAAGTAACAGCAGATGTGGTAGAAAGAGCAAAAGAACTAGAAATAGAACTGGAGCCTGAAGATGTGACTGAATTGCTGCAATCTCATGATATAACGTTAATGGATGAGGGGTTGCTTCGTAATAATGAGCAAAGAAAGTGGTTTCTTGGAATGGAATTTACTCCTGGTGTGGCAGTATGATATTATTTATGAATTAGGAAGCAACTTTGAGCTGGACTCTTTAGAGCCTTCTAACTATAAGCTTCTAACCCATATAAATACCCTCTATTAAAGCCAACAGATTTCTGGTAATCTGCATCAGCATCCTTTTTCCTGACTAATACAGAACTTGGTACCTGGAAAGTGGGCTGGTATTTTTGCAATTACCAAAATACTGGAACAGTTTTATAAATGGGTAAGGGGTATCTTTTGGAGGAATTGTGAGATGCAGGATAGAAAAGGCCTAG
>JAQZBX010053599.1:0-18844 GCA_029593785.1 Cabassous unicinctus | reverse complement strand
GAGCCTGGCAGCCCATGCGCCTTCTCTCTCTCTCTCTCTCTCTATATATATATATATATATATATATTTATTTATTTTACCGGGAGGTCCCAGGGATCGAACCCAGGTCCCTCCATATGGCAGACGGACACCCAACCATTTGAGCCACATCCGCCCCCGGTCATGCTTTTTTATTCATTCTGCCAATCTCAGTCTTTTGACAGAAGAGTTTGATCAATTTACATATTTAAAATCACTACTGATAATGCAGGACTTTCTTCTGCCATTTAGGAATTTAGCTTTTGCAAGTCTTATACCTTTTCTGCCCCTCATTTCTTTTGTTAATGCCTACTTTTATGTTCTTTTGATTTTTTTGTGTTGTACCATATTGGATGCTTTCTCTTTTCTATCTGGATATATTTTTCATCTATTTTCCTTATGGTTACCATGTGGTTAAAATTTAACGTCCTAGATTATAATAATTATATTTGGTTTGATACCAACTTGACTTTAATAGCATACGCATACACTTTTCCTATACCTCTCTGTCCCCCCACCTTTTTTTGTACTTGGTACCTCTTATAACTTTGTACATTGTGTGTCCCAAAATGTATATTTATCATTACTTTTTATGCATTTATTTATTTATTTATTTAGCACCTTTAGGAATTAAGAAGTAAATGTATATACCAAACTACATTACAACATTACTGGCATTTATAATTACCCAAATGGTTACCTTTACTGTAGGTCTTTATTTCTTTATGCCACTTTGAAACACTGTCTAGTGTCCTTTCAGTCTGAAGAACTCCCTTTAGCATTACTTGTAGAGCAGGTCTAGGGGTGATGAACTCCCTCAGCTTTTGTTTATTGAGGAATGTCTTAATCTTGACCTTATTTTTGAAAGAATTCTTGCTGGATATAAACTTCTTGTTGGCAGTTTTTCCTTTCAGCACTTTAAGTGTTTCTTGTCTCCATGGTTTCTGATGAGAAAATGGCCCTCAATCTAATCGGTACTCACTTGTACCTAATATGTTGCTTTTCTCTTGCAGCTTTCAGAACTGTTTCCTTGTCCTTTGCATTCGATAGGATGATCAATATATTATGGATGTATTTTTCTTCAAGTTTATCCTCTTTGGTGTTCTCTGGGCTACTTGGATGTGCATATTGACATATTTTGCTAAGTTTGGGCAGTTCTCTGTTATTATTTCTTGGAATGTTTTTTCTGCCCCATTTTCTCTTTCTTCTCTTCTGGGTCTCCCATAATGTTGTTGCTGCACTTGATGGTGTCCCAGAAGTGTCTTGGGCTATTTTTGCTTTTTACGATTATTTTTTTCCCCTTGCTTCTCAGCCTAACTTCAATTGTCTTGCCTTCCAGTTCATGGATTCTTTCTTCTGCCAGCTCCAATCTGCTCTTAAAACCCTCCTGGGAATTTTTCATTTCAATTACTGTGGTCCTCAACTCCAGTAATTCTGTTTGGTTCCTTTTAAAAATTTCTATTTCTTTACTAAGATTCTCATATTGCTCATTCATTGTTTTCCTGATATTCTTAATTCTTTCTCTGTATTTTCCTCCATCTCCTATAGCATTTTTATGATCATCTTTTTAAACTCTTTGTTTGGTATGTCCACATTCTGGTCTTTTTCATTGGTATTTTCTGGATTTTTATCCTCTTCCTTTAAATGGATCAGCATTTCCTGCTTCTTTGTTTGCCTAATAATTTTTTTTTTGGCACACAATGTTGACTCTGGAATTTATTCCCTGAGGTGTCTGTTTCTTGATTTTGCAACCAGCTGGTAAGACAGATTTTCTTGAATTTCAGCCCTCCTATAAGAAAGGTCCCTCCAAGACAATTGCTCTGTGTCTTTTCTGGGCTTGTGTCTTGTCCTGGGCTAATTCTTCAGCCCTATGGCCTCCTGTGGGAGGAAGTTTTCTGGCTAAAGGAAGTTAGGCCATCTTGTACTACAATGTAAGCCCTGATGGGATTTGGGTGGAGCAGCAAACTTTGGCTACAGATCTCAACTGTTCAATTTGAAGTTGTTTGTATTGCTAAACTGTAGTTGCTCTCTTAGCCTGTGAAAATCAAAGAAGGGCCTGAGATTTTTGGCTAGACTGAGGCAGTATGGATTAAAGATTATGGAGGAGGAATGGAAACATGACCCATAAATCAAACTAATCCTGGTGTTCAACTTCAGAGGGAACATGAGAACCTAACAGTTTTGGGGAAGGTCTTAGACTGCTACAGTGTGAGGGTATATTAGTTATCTATTGCAGTAACAAATTCCCCAAAGCTTAAAGCAACACACAATTATTTTCTCACGTTTTTGGTGGGTCAGAAATCCATGCATAGTTTAACTAGGTCTTCTGCTTCAGGATCTCTCACTGCAACCATGGTTTCCTCTGAAGGCTCAACCGAGGAAGGATATGCTCCCAAGTTCACGTACATGGCTTTTGGCAGGGTTCAGTTCCCAAGGGCTGTTGGACTGAGGACTGCATTCTGCACTGGCTGTTAGCTGAAGGCTGCCCTCAGTTCCTTGCCATGTAGATTTCTTCAGCATGGCAGCTTGCTTCATCAAAGCCAGCAAGAAAGAGAATTTTCTATTAAGACAGAAACTGCAATAGTTTTAACCTAACCATGGCGGTGACATCCCATTACAGTTGCCATATTTGTTTGGTTAGAAGCAAGTCACCAGGCATGGCTGACACTGAAGAGGAAGGGTAATTACACAAGGGCATGAACACCAGGAGGCAGAAATGATTTGGGTCTGTCTTAGGAGCCTGTCTACCCCACATTGTGTGTGTGTTGAGGCAATCTTACTTATTTATTCAAAAATACTTATTGAATACTTGCAATGTGTTATGCATCATTCTAGACACTGGGAATGCAGCAGTGAAAAAGAAAGAAAAAGATGCCTGCCCTAATGGAGCTTACATTCTATATTCTCTGGATGACAAGGGCAGAAGGACCCCGGCTGATATCTGAGTTAAAATTGGTTCCAAGGTATAGCTGTTCTCTTCTGTAGCTGGAAACAGACCTGATCTGATATGAGATAAAAGCATATCTTTCTGTTTCTGAGACATGTGTCTATGACAATTTCTTTTCCTAAAGAGGGCTGGATAGTTGGCTGTTGTTTTTTTTTTTTTCCTCTTTTGCTGGAAGCCTTGAGAATTCAGGAAGGACGAGTGGAAACAGGGGCCCACCAGGAAGTTTGTGTGAAGGCAAAGCAGAAAATACCAAATGGAGAATGTGAGTGAATATTACCAGCAGAGGGGATGGGAAGGCAGAAAGTGTTTCAAAGTTTTCCCAAATTTATAGTCTCCACTTCTGGGTCTTTAAGACAGACATTTCCTTTTGCTCTTTAGAAAGTCTGTTGTAGGCTATACTCTGATAACACTCCCCACTTTCCAATTCCCTCAGCACTGCTCAGATTTCTTTCTTTCCTTTTTTTTTTTTTTTAAATCTCTACCCAAGAAGATAGGATCTGGTTTGTCAGTGCATTCTTTCAGAGCTCTGTGAACTTGTTGGGCTGGGTGGTGGCTGAAGCCTCCTGTCTCAGGATCTTGAGAATGGATCTAAGAAGCCTACGGTTGGGTTAGAAAAGAATTCAGCATAGTGGGGTGGGGAGATGAGGAAGTGGAGTTCCAGCTAGAAAAGGCTGACTGCTGGCAAATTATGAAGATATGCTGGTGGCTCTGTGGTTCTTTCTCTTCACTGCCAATTTCTAACCTCCCAAATAGAACACAAGGAATGCCAGCTAGTGGAATTTGGAGAGTGACAGACAGCTGTCCCTATTTATAAGTTATGTGAACCAAGTCAAACCACTTTGGCTTTTGGGGACTCAGTTTTCTCAATTATAAAATAGGATCAGTTGCCTCTGCCTAATAGGGTTCTGTAAAGTAACATGCATATAGTGTTTGCACAGTGCCTGGCACATAAATGCTGCTCAACGAATGGTGGCTGTTTCTAGGCAGGGCAGATACGATCCCGTCTTTGCAGGTGGGGAAGTGGAGGCACACACACGGACTGCTCCCGGGGTGGGCTCTGCACCTTGCTTCCCTCTTCTCTCTTGCCTCTCAGAATCCCGTGTTCTCCCCAGGCTCTGCAGTTCTAAAACCTTGGCCAGCCTTTCTGTGCTCTGCTTGCCCACCCTTAGGGGAGTAGTGGCTATTGGCAGGGACCAGCCACACCTCTGTCTACCCCTCCTGGCTCTGGCAGGGAGCAGGCTGGGATGGACCTGAAAGGGAACCTGAATGGGGCTCCTGGGGAGGCGTCTGGTGGGTAAGTGCTGACCTGCTGGTAGAAAAGCATTTAAAGTGATTCTCTGGCATTACCCTAAGAGCATTCATATGCAATCCTCTTTTTCTAAAAGGCAGGTGGAAATGCATCCCTGCTGTTCTCAGGAGGCCAAATTTGGAAGGCTCTTGTCCAATTAAAGTATTACTAAGTCTAACTGCTCCTCAAGGTTATTTCTGAAGAGGGAGGGGTAAGCTTTTCTTCTTTGAGGGTAATGATGGAATAGAAAGACCAGTGCTTTTCAGAGAGCAAGAAGATGCCTGAGTCTGTGCTGAAATAGCTGGGCCTGAATCCTGGGGTATTTCTCTCACTCAAAGTGGGTAAAGGCAGTGGCTCTGAACATCAGATTACCTAGGTTGGAATCCTGTGTGTCCCTGAGCAAATGTGGGTAATAGTACCTACCTCACAGGGTTGTTGTGAGAGAAGGTGCTCAGCAGGAGGTTCAGTAAGTTGTGCATGTTTTTCTAGGATTTTTCCTTCTGTGTGCATTTCTCTACATTGTGGCTGGTGTGGGCGTCCTGGGTATCAGGTAACAGAACTGAACTGTGAGCTGTACCGGGTCAGGGATAGGCCTCTTGTGTTCACCACAGATTCTCCAGTGCCCAGGACAGTGCCTGGCAAAGAGCAGGTGCTTTGTAAAACAGCCATGACTAAGTCAATGAGTGAAATCAACTGGAGCCAGCTTAAGTAGAAAAGGAAAAATAATGATGAGCCTATAAAATGCCACATGAAACCCAAGGGCCGGGATGGAGAAAGCCCCAGGAAGGCCTGAGGAGGAGATAGATGTTGGAGTCTGGAATGCCACAGGGACCCATTTACCACCGACTCTCCTCACCTATGCACTGTTGCTTTGTGTGTGTGTTTTTTTAGGGGGTTCTGGGGATTGAACCTTGGACCTTGTATATGGGAAGCAGGTGCTCAACCACTGAGCTACATCTGCTCCCCTGTTACTTTGTTCTTTTATCTCTTTCGTTCTAGACTAGTTTTCTCGGCTCCTCAGGCTAGCTGCTGGAATCTGGCCACCTCATGATGTTCAGTCCATCTGATTTGAATCAGATTTTAAATTCCCCGGAGTGAATCTGATTGGCTGAGCTTGGGTCCAGTGTTCATTCTCGGTCCAGTCAGAAATGGTAGGGAGTGGGGTCACATAGTGGCCCTCACCCCCACCTCCCTCCCATGGATCGGGGGAAATTTCTAGAAAAGAGCCTTGTGAGCTGGCAGATGCCCTAAAAGATGTCTAGTTCAGTGGCTGCCTTTTGCTGCTAGGTTGTAAAAGAAGAGGCTTATCCACCAAAGGGTTGATGGTGAGCTGGGGGACATAATCTTCATTTTCAGAGCAGGGGTGGGAGGAAATGTGTACATCCAAGAATTTACAGGACTGATGGCTTCCCTACCTCTGTATAAGTGGCTTATATTTTGGGGGATTTGAGGGAAACTTTCCACTGATGCCTGAAATTTCCTGGGTACCAGCCATGTAACATGTTCAGGTCTAATGGGAATAATGAGTGTTAATAAATTTAAGACTCTAGTTCTTGAGCAGGGTGTGCCAAAGATCATGTCATTCTTCCTTGTAAAACATCAGTAGGCTCACCTGGAGGGGTAATGAATTACATATGCAAATCCCATGTCTTAGCTTAGAGTTCCTGCTGGCCCTCCCTTCTGAGATGTGTGTTCCCTAATCCAGTGTTTCTCAAAGAATGGTCTTCCACAACTGCATGAGCACTACCTGGGAATTTATTAAGAATGCAAATTCATGGCCCCTACCTCAGACCTACAGAGTTAGAAACTGTGGGGGTTGGCAGATCAATAAGCCTTCCTGATGGTTCTGACGCGTGTGAAAATTGCTACTCTGTTTAGGGAGAAGCTTGACCTTTGGTTCAAGGCATCATAGGATACAGCTGTGTGAAGACTTTTCTGAGCAAAGCCTTTGGGGTTAAGCCCTGCGGATGCTTTGGGAAGGTATCACCATCAGCTTCAAATATCGCTTATCTCAGCCTTGGGAGAAATTATAATTCCTGGTGTAATGTTGCCCTGAAAATTCCTTATAGAGGCCCTGATAACGATGGCAACACTCCTCTCTTGTTTTTGCACCTCTCAAAAGAATAAGCAGCGTCAACATGAGTTTCACACTCAGATAACTGGCATTACTCGTCTTTAGGCAGGGGGTGGCGTGTAAAGCTCTCTGAATTGAATTACATCGCGCAATTTCAAATTCCAGCCTTTATTTGTATGTGGAATAGGAAGGAACTAAGACAGAGTCAGTGTCTGCTGCACCAGGCCCTTTCCATGCCTTATCCCAGTTAATTCCTGTGATGGTATATACTATTATCCTTTTTAAAAAAGTGACATGGTAAGTGCAGAGTGGGCATTCAAACCAACAGTTAAGACACCAAAATCCAAACCTTTAGCCATCATGTTCCAATGCTTGCACATGGCACATGAGCCTTTTTTTTTCTTCCCTTATATTTTCCTTCCACCTGTCCCTGCACCCTACTCTGCCTTGCTCTGTTTTGGGCTTTTTGTCCCTCTCAAAATCAGTTTCTGGGACTAGGGTTGGAGAGCAGGGTGATTTACAACTTCCCACAGCCTTAGCCAGACTAGAAAAAGATTCTCTGTGTTGTTGGGAGGAGACCTAAAGAGGAGATGATGAGAACACAAGCTCTGTGAACTCTGTGGATCTGGGAGACAGAGGTCCTGGCATCCCCCCTCCCTGCTCCCTGCGGCCCCGGGTGAGGGGGAGATCTGGCTCAGGGAAGGAGGTAGCCAGATTTCACAGGGAAAATGGTGGTGCTGCAGGTCTCGTTGGATGGAGGCAGCCATGGCCTTGCAGAGTCCCCGACTCAGGTGCAAGAGAAAGAGCCAAGTGTGCTGGCACCGGGGCCATCGTAGCCACATCCTGGGTAGACCTAACCCCCCACTCTCTTCATAGTGGCGTCCCAGAGCCCCCTCCTCTGCTGAACTGTAACCCAATTCTGGTGTTAAACTGTATAAGTGTATGCATGGGGGGTGTGTGTGGGGTGGTAGGAGGATGGCGGTGGAGCGGGTGGTACTGTATTAAATGAAAATAAGACTGTGTTAATTGAAAATAAGTTTTTGCTGTCTTGGCAGGATAAAAAAGGGCTACAATTAAAAGTTATAAAAGGGTCATAAAAAATAAGGAAATTGTGTTTCTTGCACAACCGAGGATGTGAACTGAGAGTCATAGCCTCTGCTCATTTTATCCTCACAGCAACCCTGTGAAGTTAGCGAGGCCCCCCCGCCCCCCCAGGACCCCTTTCTGTCACTAATTATGGAATTTTGCAGCATTGTTTAGGAAAGCCATCATATTCACCCTCCTTTAAAAACATTTTTTCTTGGACTTGGTATCCTAAACGCACTAGTGTTTGCCACTAGGTGGGGTTATAAATTGCAGGATGCTTGGGTTTTCGCAGGGACCAATCTTTGTTTAGAGATTATAGAATGAACAGATTAAAATGGCAGTAAGTGAACTCCTGCGTTGTGCTTAGAAATAGCACTTTCTTCTTCCCCTGCCATAGCATATAATACTCCTTCTCTTATTAAATTGGGTTTTCTAAATTACAAAAGTAATACTACTTTCAAGTAGTTCAGAAGTTGATCAGTTAAAACCATCCCTATTCCACTCCTCAGAGATAATCACTAGTAGTAATCTGTATACTTCCAGTTTCTATTCTTTGCTTTTAAATACATGCACGTTTACATGACATGTGTACCTATACCCATATAGATATATACATATATACTCATACATAGACCTTACAATAGATGCATTGTTTTCCAACTTGCTTGTTTTCGGTTAGCATATTTTATAAACATTTTCCTGGGCTATTGACTCCATAGAGTTTTCCTCTAGGTGGGCAGTTAGGTTTTTCCTCTTTTCCTCCTTTCCTTCCTTCCTTCCTTCCTTTCTCCCTCTCTCCTCTCTTTGTCCCTTCCTTGACTTCCTTCCTTCCTTTTTATCTCTTTGCTATCACTACTAACAATGTGGTAATGAATATTTTCATACCTATAGCTTTATGCCCTGGTTTTAGTATCTGCTGTTTCAGTAGTTTGGTTTTACTTTTGCGTCTGCTGCATCCTAAATCATGCACTTTTAAAATTTTGATAGCTACTGCCAAATTGCCCTATTTTAGACTCCCACCAGCTGAGCTGCTAAGTGCAACTGTTTCTAAATTCTGTGTTGTATTTACTTGTTTAATGACCATATTCTCCTGCCAGACTGTAAGACTCCCTGAGGGCAGGAATCTGTCTGTTTTGTCCTCAGCGTGTCCTCAGCACATAGCCCAGTGCCTGCCTCCCTGTAGGTACTCAGTAAATATTTGTTGAGTGAAAGAAAAGGAGCAGAATGAATACCTGCCAAGAGCTAATTCTTAGAAGAGTGCCTGGGGAAAATTTAAAACAAGAACTTTGACAAGAAAAAAATTTAAGGCTTGGAGGACCATAATCAGGAAACTCAAGCTAAAAATATCAATGTTATTTTATCCCAAAGTTTTTATCAGTTGTTTTGGCTTGATGGTAACACAAAAAGGAAAAAAACAAACAACAAAAACCTTTGACTGCTCCAGGTACGCTTGAGCTGAATAATATATTTGCACATAAAGATGGAGATGGGCCTCCTCTGGGAGACTGAATGTCCTCACTGTGTATTTGCAGGGATTTCCCCTTAGTCTGTGGTCCAGGACCAACTGTCCTACAGAGCGTAAGCCACACTGCCAATGTGTGGCCCAGTCCCTGGGCTGGGAGGCAGGGCCTGGGTCCAGCTTGTGGCATAGAGGGCCTGGATAAAGCCTGCCTTTTTGCTCTGTGACCTCGGGTAAGTCACTTTACCTCTCTGGGCCCCAATGCCCTCATCTCCAGAGAGCGGGTGATCATTTCTGCAGCGCCTGCTTCTTGTCTTGTCAGGAGGCTCAGGAGCAGTTGGTAAATTGTAGGCTGCTCTGCAAGTGTGAAATATTCGTTGCTGAGTAGTTTGCTGGCTTGTTGAGAAGACAAGACATAAACAGGTGGGGAGTTCAGTAGGAAAAACAAGAGCTTTATTATGCTAAAGGAGAATACTGCTTGAGGGGCCACTGGGGAGAAGGCATTAAGTGACAAGATGCAGAGGATGAGAGGAGTCCAGAGGGCCTGGCGGGCACTGACGATGGAAGCTGCTCCTGGGGACGGAGGAATGCAGCCAAGCTTCCAGGGATGGGAAGGGCTTGGCTCTGTCACTGCGCAGCAGAGACCTGTCTCTTCCGGGCTGCCTTTGTTTTATTTGGCGTGTTGTTGACCTTTGCTTAGAGCCAGGCCGTGGTTAACTTGAGGGCCACAGGCAGGGGGAGAAGGTCAAAACAAATTTAGTGGGAGGCATTTTAAGTATTTAAAGCTATAAATCCTCATGTACCTCACGCCTGCCCAGGCTTCCCCAAACCTGGGAATTCAATTTTGTGCAGCGTACACAGTTTGCCAAGTATGCCAAGTCACTGGGAGAACAACGTGATGTATTGCAGTGAGGAAAAAAATTGCCGTGTCCCTTTCTTCATTCAAATTAACACCTTTTCATACTGGGCTGACAGGTGACTGATCACTTGAGTTTACATCCCGGCTTCCAGTGATTTTCTCTTTCTCCATTCTCAGTTTCTCTATCTTTGTTTTCATGCCTTAAAAAGTAAAGAGAAACAGTTATTATTATTGTTGTTGTAGAATCAGTACCTGAGTCATAAGCCCTAAGCCTGGGGCGGGATATATGGTATTAATAAATGATGAATGAATAAATGATTAGATTTGGTTGATGTCTGCAGAGTGCCCTTTTCCTTTCTAGAGGGTCAGAGGAGGTATTTGTTTTGTTTTTATTTTTAAATTTTTAAACTTTTTATTGTGGTCGCATAGTCACAACTCAAAATCTCCCATTTTAACCACTTCCAAATATACATTTAATTGGTTTTCGTTGTATTCACAATGTTGTCCTGACATTACCACCATCCATCACCAAAACTTTTTCATTACTTCAGACAGAAACTCAGTACACATTGCAATAACCTCCCATTCCCTCCTTGTTTTGTGTTTGATTTGTTTTCTTTTGTGTGGCAGGTATTGTGTAGCAGGACAATTTGTGTACTGGGCAGATCTCCCACCCCCTTCAGTGAAGGACTTGTTATCCCAGCTGCTGGGGTGCTCCTGCCTCTTTAGGGACTGCCTGGGCTGGGAAGAGCACCTCGCCCAAGATCACCCCTTTCCGGGGCACCCACGTCTAATGACTCATCTATGCAGAGTGATAAAGTCCTGACCTTCTCAGCCCATCCGGACAACCCTGAAGGATTGGTTTAGCTCTCCATCTCTTTGTGGGATTGGCCGTCATTGGGCTGCATCACAGCTCGACCTTCTCTACCTTCTCCCTGCCATAGGTGTTGACCCCGAGAGCACTCCTCCATGAACATCCTATTCGTAACCTCCACTGCAGAGTCCGCAGCCTGGAGAACGCAACCTGTGACATTTAAAAAAAAATAGATTTCATGTTGACCTTCTCGCTCATTGGCAATAGTATCAGCTAACATTTATTAAGTGCTTACTAGGTACAAGACACTCTAGCTGCCTTGTCTCACTCAATCCTTACAACAACCCTGGGAGTTGGGTCCGATTAGAACCTGCATGTTGCAAGGGAGGGAGGAAGCCTCATCCATGGCCACACAGCCAGCCTGTGATAGAGGCAGAATCTGAACCCAGGATTGGATCCTAGAGCACAGATTTTTAGCTGCTCTGCTGTCCTTCTAGTGCCACCGCTGGTAATTTAGATAAAAACTAAGGACAAATGTTTGACAAGCCCAGACAAGCATTTTCCAAAAGGTTTTGCCAAACACAAGATGCTTTTTGTCAAAAGGGGTTCTGGGGTCAAATAGGTGGGAAGAATTTCATGCTGAGGATCCCCTATGCAATTTCCCATGTGTGTATAAGTATAGTAAAAGCTCTGAGATGGCCTATGGTAGGGAAACCTGTTAATGTTTCCCAAACTTATTTGACCACAAAAAACATGTAGCATCCCTATTAATATTCTGATGTTCTGTGGAAGAAAAACTATGGGAAACATTGGTCTAGACCTTAGCAGTTTATTTAACTTTATGGGGGATTGGTAAATGTTTGTTTGATGTCAGCTCTTCTTGGATCCAACGAATCATTTTTCTACCCTGAACAAGTTGTTTCAAATCTGTAAAAATTTTTAACAAGTTGATTCAAGTGTGTAAATAGGAATGATGTTTTGCCTCATGAAGGTTTTGTAGTAATCAAATGAGATACAAAGTACAAAAACCTTGAAAATCATCAATAACTGTACAGATGCAAGGAGTTATTAGATATTACTATTCTGAGATTCATAAATGGTAGGGGTTGATGTGTCAAAAGGCAACCCTCATATACAATCTAGCCTTGGAAAAATTTCTGATGGGAGTCAGGTCTCCACCTAGGTGTGTTAGGCGCTGTTTGAAAGAATTGTAGTTAGAACATACATGATTAATGCATTAGAGTCAGGTCATTGTTACAAGGGGAAATATTTATTCATCAAATCACTTTTGAGCATGCATTGTGTGCCTATGTAATGCTCTGGAGGACATAAGTAAATATATATGGACCCCATCTTGAAAGAACTTACTGTCTATAGCATGGGAGGTGAACATATGACACATACATTTTCCTTTTTTACAAACCCATGTCTATTGCACACCTTGCTAATCAATCCTTGCTCTCTTGCCCACTGAACCCAAATGCAACCACAGCATTCTAGTTAGCAATAGCACTGTAGGCAGCTACTACTAATTGAGATCGGCACTGGCATGTGAGATGAAACCTATTTGTTATCCCTGATTTACAGAGTTTAGATATGCCAACATAAACAGCGTGCACAAAGAGAGAATGTGACAAGTGCCCAAAGAATTGTAAAGCCAGAGAATGCAATATGTATCGTGGGCTAGAGTAGTCAGGGCAGCTCCCCAGAAAAGGTGGGCATTCGCCTGGACTTTGAGTTGTGAGAGGGTTTTGGATGGTGGCCAGGATGGGGAAGGGTGTCCTAGGACATCCCTGAAGGTGAAGTTAAACCCCAAATACTCAAATGATAGCCTTGGGCTAAAACCTTTGCTGATGGCCTCACCACTGAGCATTTGTCCTAGATTCTAGAAGACTGATACCTTTTAGAGTCACTTTGACCTTCTGATTGGCTGCCAGTATCCAAATGGTGCTTTCAGTCTCTTGCTGAGTCAGAGAGAGAACCCACAATTCCAGGGACCCATAAATTACTTCTAGTTATTTCAGTGACAAAAGGCTTCTCTCGAAGGTGACTTGCTCACTCCCTGTTTTATGGCCTCATACATCAAAGAGGGGCAGATGGAGCCGAGTCAGTTACTATGAGGAGATACAGAGTGCAGGAGAAACGGGCAGCAACTGTCTGCAAAACTGAGTACTTTTCATCAAAACTTAATTAAATTAGCCCGGATTCTATAAATAATAGAATAGGTTTCCACCCCCCACCTCTCCAGAGCCCAGTGCCTTTTCCCCCTATCTCTTGAGAAAGCTGAGTTTTGAGTATGTTGCACTAGGAGATGGTTATAAAAATTAGGGAGTGGTTAGTTTAATTCATCCTTTGCATTAATTGCAGAAGCAGAAAATGAAACAGAAAAAAAAAAAAAAAGGGTCAGTAACATGCAAGACATGCAAAGTGCTGTGAGGTATAAAGAAAAGATAACTGGATGGGATGCCTGGGACTTGGATTTTTACCTCTTGGTTCTGCTAGGGAACCAGGTCTGTGACCTTGGACAGGTCTCTTTCCTTTTGGGCCCTCCGTTTCCCCATCCAGGTCACCTTCAAGGCCTTGTATCAGCCAGCAGAGCCATTGGAGTGACTTGTATTACCACGGTTTATTTCTCATTCATGCTACATGTCCACTGTAGGCCAGCTGAGGGCTTGTTTCCATGTCCCCTTGCTCTGGGACTCAGGATGGTGGGACAGCCACCAGCTCCATTGCTACAGATTGCTGTGGCAGAGGGAGAGAGTGCCGTGGTGGGTCTTGCCATGGCAATCACGTGCTCTGGCCTTGAAGTGACATATGTCATGGCCTCTCACAACTCACTGAACAAAATGAGTCACATGGCCCTACACGAGCACATGGGACCAGAAAGTATAGTCCTGACCATCTGCCTGGTCCTTGGCAAATGGCATTAACAAATATCCCAGACCTTTTCCAATGGCACAGTTTTAGAAATCTCTAGTTTCCATTGAACTCTGACTTTTCATTTCTACCTTTCACTTTGATTAGGATTCCTATCCACTCTCCTTCATCCACCAAATGCTGATTGACAATTCTTTAATTTCTCCATGGATGTGTCTACTATACCTCTATGGTCCTACTAGTTGGGTGATCATTGGCAAGTTACTTAACTGCTCTGTGACTCAATTTCCCATCTGCACAATGGGAATAATAATAGAGTTGTTGTGAAGATTAAGTGGGTTAGTATTTAGAACAGTACCTGATACATACTGAGTGCTTAAAAAGTGTTAGGAAGTGTTTTACTGAGGAAGACAATACAGTATAGAAGCTCTGGAGCCGGACGCCTGGCTTCAAATTCTTGCTCACTGCTTATTAGCCATGGGGCCTGAGCCAGGACAGTTTTCTTATCCGTAAAGTGGGGTTCGTGATAATATCTACTTCATGGAATTTTTTGTGGAAAGTAAATGAACTAATATACATAAAGCACTTTGAACAGTATCTGGCATATAGTAAGTGCTCAAAAAAGGTCAGCCCGTATTGTGGTTATTATCAGATAAATAGGTTTTGACACCACTGAATTTACCCTATGCTTTTTGGAAATCTTTCCACTCTTTGTTTATTTGGCCTCATTCTTTCCAAATTTTCTTCCTGCCTGGATTGTTTTTGTTTTCAAAAGAAGCTTCCCTAGCCTTTAAAGATTGGGGTGTCCCAGGGTGCCATCCGAGGCCATCCACTCCATGCATTCTCTGGGGTAGCTCGTTCATTCTCATGCCATCGGCTCTCACCACACTGGCGGCTTCCAAACATTCACCTGCAGCCCCAACCTGCCTCCATGCCCACTGGACTTGTCCATCTGATGTTCCATGGCATTTCCCATTTCTGGAGTTGAACTCATTATCTCCCCCTGCTGCCATCCCATCCAGGCACCCACTTTCTTTTACTAATTCTTAGCACAATGGCTCAAAGGATGAGCTTTGGAGTTATGTGGCCTGATTTGGAATCCTTGCTACAAACTAGCTGTGCGACATCGGGTTAGTGACCTGACCCTTCTGAACCCATGATCCTAACCTCAAAAATGGGGACAATACCTACTCATAGGGTTAATTTGAAGTTTAAAGGGGGGACCATTAGGTAAATCACTAGTA
Source organism: Cabassous unicinctus (assembly GCA_029593785.1). Classification (NCBI taxonomy): domain Eukaryota; kingdom Metazoa; phylum Chordata; class Mammalia; order Cingulata; family Chlamyphoridae; genus Cabassous; species Cabassous unicinctus. The sequence goes on along the minus strand of JAQZBX010053599.1, from coordinate 4,178 downwards.
TAATATCTGGCTCAAAAATAAGTGCTCAATAAATGGTAGTTGCTATTATTATTTTCAGAATGATGATGGTGGTGATGCCCTTCACCCCCAAAGTGCTTTTGCCACAGTTAGGCATTAATTTTCTCCTGCCTAGTGATGGCTACAGCCTCCTGCCTAACTGGTCTTTTTCCTTCCACAGTCCTGCCCATCTCCACTGGCCCTTATAGCCACCAGAATTATCTTTCTAAAACACATCTCTGATCACATCATTCTGCCACTTAAGACCCTTGAATATCTTCTTGTTGCCCTAAAGGATAAAGGCCAAACTTGTTAGCTTGGCACCTTCAGGTTGCCCCAACACTGCTAACTTATGGGTGCTCAAAAAATATCTACTGATTACTAATTTACTTATGTGTAGTCACTGTTGACACAGGCTTTTCTACCTGCAGACTGGCTAATTAGTGTGGGAGGGCTGGTGGCGGTTTAAAAAGGGTTCGAGCAGGACTGGACATTGTACGACAACTCTAGAGGGCGCCTTTCACTTTATATTCTAGAGACTGGCAGCCCCGGGACACAGTGGTGCCCCCTAGGGCAGCCGGGAAGAGGCCTGGATTCTTGTGGAAGTTGCTGAATGGCTTTGAGCTTCCTCCTCTGTAAAAAGGGGAGAGCAAGACTCAAAGTGCCTTCCCCTAGAGTTGTTAGGAGGTTTGTAAATGTGAAAGAGCTTATAAACTGGGACGTGCTGTCTCCCAGAAATGCTCCTGCCCTTATTGTCATCAGTGGTGACTGAGCAGTAAAGACTACAAAGAACCTAACCGCCCACAGTCAGTTTCTAGACAAAAGTCCCATTATGAGCAGTGGGTTGTGTGACAGGCCCATGGATATTGCTTATTTATAGTTTAGACTATCTGGTTCTTCTTATTTCAATGGCAATATGCATAATAGCAGAAAATAATAGTCTAGCAAAAAGGAGAAAATAAAAACACCCATAATCCAACCCACACAGGAGCAAATATTAATTCCTTGATAGATTTTCTTCTAAATTCTTTCTGAAGCAGATGTGGTATACGCACCATTTTATAGCCTGCTTTTCCTCAGTTAATGTATCGCAGACCTTTTCACATTAATAAATACACCTTCACAATGTGATTATTAATGGCTCCATACTATTACATTGCGAGGATACACTTTATTTAACCAACAGTCTTTCTGGCATTTAGGTTAATTTTCACTTTTCCCTATTACAAACAGGCTGCAAGGAACATCCTTGTAGCTAAATCTTTGTGCACGTCTGTGGCAGTTTGAGATTATTTATGAATTCCAAAATAAGGGATTATATTTGTAAACTGGTCTGTTTCTCCAAGTGTGAGCCCCTTTGATTGTATTAGATTCAGCTGAGATGTCTTTGATTAAATTATGTTAAGGTCTGGGCTTTGATGGACCCTGTCAGTAGGTTGTAACTTAGGTTAAGTCCCCGCCCCCTTGGTGGGCTATATAAACAGACACTCACTCAAGAAGACACAGAAGATACACGGGAAGAGAGAGCTCCATAGATGCCAGAAGAGAGAACTTTGTCATGACACGGAAGAGGAGAGAATTTTGATCCTGTGGCCCCAGGAAGAGAGACAAGCCCTATGCCAGCCTGTAGCTGAGAGAAAGGCTGAACCCTCGCAGAGATCGACAACCATCTTGCGTCAACATGTGGCAATTGACTTTGGTGAGAAACCAACCTTGAGTTGGACTCTTTAGGCCTTGTAACTGTAAGCGTTTACCACAAATAAATATCCTTTAAAAAAGCCAACAGATTTCTGGTACTTTGCATCAGCACCCCTTTGGCTGACTAATACAACAACATCCAGGCTTACTTCCTCAGGTTAAGTCACAGAACTGGAATTATGGGGTGAAAGAGGAGACACATTTTTCAAAAAGGCTTTTGCAAAGAACTGTCAAATAGCCATCTATTAAGATTGTATACTTGATTGGATTCTGAAGGTCATTTCTGTCTAAGAGCGTGCAAAATAAATAAACTTTGGACTTTGAAATGGAGTTAGTCTCTGCTGCACTGTAATATGGTTTTAATCAGAAATGTTTATAATTCTCAGCTGGGGAATGGTGTTCAATGTTGGGCAGTAGGAAAGTCATCTTAATAGGTTTCAGGCTATTTTCTTCAGGTCTCTTTAATATTTAAAATTTGGGGTATAATATACATAGCATATAGTTTTTTTTAATAGATGTTTTTCTTTTTCTTTTTTTTTTTTTTTAAATTAACCTCCCCCCGCCCTTTGTTTGCACTTGCTGTCTACTCTCTGTGTCCATTTGCTGTGTGCTCTCTGTGTCTGCTTGCCATCTCATCTTCTCTTTAGGAGGCACTGGGAACCGAACCTGGTACTTCCCATGTGGGAGAGAAGCACTCAATCGCTTGAGCCACCTCAGCTCCCTGCTTTTGTTCTGTCTCTCATTGTCCTTCCTCTTTGTGTCTCCTTGCTGCATCATCTTGTTGCATCAGCTTGCCGCACCTGCCCATCGCTCCAGCTTGCTGTCTTGCTCATCTTCTCCAGGAGGCACTGGGAACCAAACCTGGGACCTCCCTGTGGTAGGCGGGAGCTCAATCGCTTGAGCCACATCTGCTTCCCAGCATATAGTTTTATTTTAACTGATTGTGGTAGTGCTGACCCATATCTGACTCGCCTCTCCTTCAGGCACGTGGGAGGGGGACATTTCTTGACCTTTTGCAGTTAGGTAGGTTCGGTGACTGGGACTGGCCAGGGGGCTGTGAGCACTTCTGGAGTGATGGATTTAATTGCTAGTACGAGACCCTGCCACCCCCCAGAGCTTTCTTCTGTAAGTTTACTGAGGAGGCCCTGTGTGACAGATGGTAGACTGTAGGTGGTAGAGCCACCATTAACCTGGATCTCTGAGCAGCTCCTGGAGAACAATTACCCAGAGGTTCCCTGGACCCATAGTGGACTTGTTGCAAGTGAGAAGTTTGTTGTGTTAAGTCACTAAAATTTATTTTTAACTGAAGCATGGCTTAATTTATCCTGGCTAATAAAGTGACATAATTTGACTCCAGAGCTGAGTCATTAGTCACTTTACAAATATTTCTTTGAGTACCTGGTCTATGCTGGGCACTGGGGAGGATAGAAGAAAGCATAAATTCAATCTCTGTTTGCAAAGAGTCTACAAGGCCTATTGTGAGATGGTTCATCTCTATTGCTTGTTGAATAATGTGTCTATGGATACTATAGATCTACATTGTTAGTATATATACTTTATTTATTTTTGTTTATTTTGTACATTTAATAATTGAAAATATAAACAATTAAAAACTAAAAAATAAACACAGATGAATAAATATATACATTTCTCAATTAAATGTAATGGATACATATAAATTTTTTTTTGAATCAAACAATGTGTTACACAATATATTTGGTTCATAGTAACACATTGATACGGTATTTGTCCTTTTGTGTCTGGCTTGCTTCACTCAACATAATGTCCTCCAGGTTCATCCATGTTGCCATATACGTTACGACTTCATTTTTTCTTATAGCTGCATAATATTCCATCATGTGAATAGACCACAGTTCGTTTATCCATTCATCTATTGATGGACACCTGGGTTGTTTCCAACTTTTGGCAATGGTGAATAATGTTGCTATAAACATCAGTGTGCAGATGTCTGTTCGTGTCACTGCTCTCAGTTCTTCTGGGTATATACCCAGTAGTGGTATTGCAGGGTCATGTGGCAAGTCTATATTCAACTTCTTTAGGAACTGCCAGACAGTCCTCCATAGTGGCTATACCATTCTGCATTCCCACCAACAGTGAAGAAGTGTTCCTATCTCTCCAAATCCTCTCCAACACTTGAAGTTCTCTGTCTTTTTAATAGTGGCCATTCTGATAGGTGTGAAATGATCTCGTAGTTTTGATTTGCATTTCCCTAATCATGAGTGATGTTGAGCATTTCTTCCTGTGTTTTTTTGCCATTTGTATTTATTCTTTGGAGAAATGTCTATTCAAGTCTTTCGTCCATTTTTTAATTGGGTCGTTTGTCTTTTTATTGTTGAGTTGTAACATCTCTTTATATATCTTGGATATTAAACCCTTATCAGATATGTGATTTCCAAATATTTTTTCCCGTTGAGTTGGCTGCCTTTTCACCCTTCTGACAAACTCCTGTGAGGTGCAAAAGT
>JAQZBX010053598.1:0-18867 GCA_029593785.1 Cabassous unicinctus | reverse complement strand
TTTCCTTCGTTCTCTTCGTCATCCCTAGGGTACCATATAGAGTTATTTTTAAACCACTTGACTATTCTTTGATCATAATTTTATAATTATTTTATTCAGTTTCCCTTGCTTAAATCATTATGTGGTTTCTCTCCGCTGATTAGACAAAGACTCATCCCCCTTCTGAGCCTGAATGATCTCTTGAATGTGACGTAATTGCATATCAGTCCATTCTAAATCCTTTCTGATTTCATTCTTCTATGACATTTTCTTTGCATTGCAACCTATGTAGATATTTTTCATTCAACCTGATGCCATACACCGTGTCTAAAATTTGGATTTTAGTTCTGCTCCAGCAATCCAAAGTAGCCATTACCTAACTCCCTCCCTGCGAAAACCGTAAGACTATCGTGTAATTTTTAAAAGGAAATGAAATTTATTGAACATGCATATGTAACTCTAAAGCATTCCTCTTTCCATTAGTAACATGTTTTGTGTTGGGGATACTCCAAAAAAGGAACATGTGGTATTAATAACTTTCCATCATAAAAAAGATCAACAAATCACCACCCGTTATATTGGGCAGATGGGCTCCAAATAAAATCTGTATTGAATGAACACAGACACACTAAGATTGCCTAGTACATTGTGTACTGATGGAAACCCAAAAGCAGATAATACACGGTCTGTTAACAATAGAAAGCTGTTGGAATTGGTCTTTTGATATTTAAGTATATTCAGCAATGATCATTTATGTAAATAGATGTTTTGTCTAAATTTAATCTTGGAATTGCTTAGACTGCTGTCAGAGCTTAGCTCTGTTAGAAGATAAAGCACGCATATGGCCAAGCTGGAAATACAGCTACTTAATTAGGGTCCCCTATGGGCCTGACTTTCATCTTGAGTAACTTGCTCTCTTTTGCCATGAGGAGGTGTCTAGTCCTCCAAACTGCTCATTTGTTCACCCTTTCATTTATTTATTAACCGGTTCATTCACATACCTAACCTTTGTTGACTCACTCATTTTCCATTATTCATTCACTCAATTTTCAGTTATTCTTCATCAATAGTAATTCTTTACTTCATTCATTCATGAGACAGGCATTTCAGCCAACTCTGTCCCCACACTGTGTGGGTGTTTTATTACACAACAGGAGTTGCACGTTATGCTTATTTATCCCTTTTCTTTAGGGTGAGACATATGGGGAGCATGGTCTGGGTTATATGCAACATACAGACATTGAGGAAGGTTCCTGATGTATGGGGGAAGCCTTCAAATCTTCTGTCCTGTCAATGGGCAGACTAGGACTGTGACTGGACCCTGAGTAGGCAGTCAATATTAGCATGGGAATTAGGGCAAGGCTAATAAAATGAGTTTAAGCCAAGTCCATGAGAGGAGGTAGGATCTAGAATGTTTAGTTGTAAAACCAAGTCCAAAGTCATACGAATACAGTGTATTTGGAAATTGGAGCTTAGAGTTAGGAACAGCAGGAAACTTTCTGAAATGACATACACTCAGTGGAGAAGGGTCTGGTATAATGAGCATCATCACATCAGATGTTTCATTTTTGCATTTATGGACCTTTGAGAATGGAGTGACCTCCTAGGTCTGATAGGGTAGTAGGATAGTGAGAAAATGGTTGTCTAACAGGATATCACTGGGCATCTGTTTAAATTCCTAGGGCTGATGGAATGAATTACTACAAACTGGGTGGCTTAAGACAACACATTTATTGTCTCAATTATAGAGACCAGAAATTCGAAATCAAGGTGTTGACAGGCTCTGAGGGAAGATTCATTCCTGCCTCTCTCCTAACTTCTGGTTGCATATGGCAACCTTTTTAATTCCTTGGCTCCATCTTCCCATGGTCTTCCACTTTGTGTCTCTGTGTCTTCTTTTTTGGCTCTTTTAAGGATGTTCATAGTTGAAATTAGGGCCCACCCTGATCGAGGGTGATCTCATTTTGAGTTCTTTACCTTAATTACATCTACAAAGATGCTTATTCCAAATAAATTCACATTCTGAGGTTCCAGGTGAGCATATCTTTGGAGACCACAATTTAACCCATGACAACATCCTAAGGAATAAAGAATAACCAGGTTTGAAAGCAAAAATAGCCAGAAATTCTATGATGTAGTACCTGGGTGTTCTGTCTACACGTATCCAGGGACCATGAACCTTGGGTCCCAGTTGAGGTTCAGGGACAGGATAGCATTCTTTGTTGGAGATTTGAGAAGAGCAAGTCTATGTCACAATCTTAGGCCAGGAACTAGAATTCAACTTCAAATAGTTTCTTTGACAGGTAACACTGAAAAATACGTCTAGGTGATTCAGAACGTAAGAGAGGACTAGAAAGGAGACAAGTGCCAGTGAGTCATGAGGCAGCTAACATCGGAGGTCACTACAGCTTAACTCTGCTGGGGAAATCTGGGATCCAGCATGGAGCACATGTCTGAGGGTTAGCCCTGCTGAGAGGCCAGGGAGCTGGGGTTTTCATACTCCATCCCACATCAGGCATTGGTTGAGAACTGTTGGTTGGGAAGGTGGTAGGTTAATTCTTTGACACCATTGGCTTGTCATTCATGTACACAAAGTGGGTTCTGGCAACTAGAGAAATCCCTCAGGCAGAGAAATGCAGATGCTGTCATTGACAAGTCCAGACAGTGTGCTCCAAGGTGGAAACGGTGAGCGGATATGACCACAGCACCAACAGCAGTTCACACACTGATGTGTAACACCTTTGTAGTCATGATTAGTTCTTTTTCTGTTTATCGGTAATGAAGTACAAGGGATAAGGTTGGACAGAAAAAAATAGGAAACAAATGCACTTGCAAATTGCATTACATATCGTAGGTGCTCAATAAATGCTTTTCATTTTCTTCTTCCGCTCCTCACCTTTACATTTTATATTATAAGTATTTGCTTACACGCCAGCTTTTCCCACTGGCTTGTGAACCCTTGGGGCCGATATTCAGGAGATTTCAAAAATGGCATCCATCATATAGCAGGTGCTGAGTATAATTTGATGTTTTCCATTCACCCCCTCCCCACCTGCTTGAAATGAAGTAACATATGCAAAATAGATGCCAAAGAAGACCTGGAAATTAAGATTATGGTGATGGTAATCAAATGGCTTTCTTGTTAAATGTTCATTATTCAAGCCCATGGGCATCTTCCTGGGAGGCTCTGGATACAGTTAATATCTATTTGAGACTCTCCTGGATGAAGACTCCCAGGGCAAAGTCCAGCCAGCAACTGCCTCATTATCATATCCAGCACCACATGCAAATATCTATAGCTTCAGTGTGTTGGACTCCATAGGGAATTTCTATTACTGGGATGAGCTATATTGAGGGCGACAATCTTTTTAGTGTCATTAGGGTAAATGAGGTGGTAATGGAAGTGCAGATTATAGCAACTTCAATAATTTATTTCACACTCTCCCATCAGGATAGCTTTTACAAACAGCCAGCGTCCTTAATTGAAATGTAAATGAATGATAAATTATGAAAAATGTATTATGAGAAGTAAAACATGGCCCAAATAAAAGATCAGAAATAAAGGTTTTATGAAGTTGAGAAAATGAGTCTGAAATGTTAATTGCCTGGCAGGGAATAGCTCGCGCCGGCAGGGCACCAGGGTGGGACTGAAGGGGAGAAAGTCATTTCCCCCACAGTGCATGGAATTTGCCAGTGCCCTTTTGTTCTGGAAGAAGCCAGTGTGCAGACAGAGCCCTGCCAACTTCTCCTCCTAGAGATCAAATGCAGGGAAAACAAAAGGAAGAATTAGTGTAGAAGCGTGGTACTGGGGGAGCCGGTAGGGATACGGTTAAAGCTACCAGGATATTTTCCTCCGCTCATTTTTTTTTTTTTTTTTACTAAGCCTTTGAATGATCCACAATAATTAACACTAGATAGCAAAAAACAGCCAGCAGCACAGTAAGAGATTTCACTGACCCCTGCTCTTCCCCTCATCATAGCTGGTGGGCATTGTCCTTGTCCAAACCTGAGTTAGAAAGAAAAGATTTCACAAGATTTAAAAGATGAGATATCGTACCAGTGGCCTCCCAATTCTACGTCATTCCTTCATGCTACGAGGATGTCCACGGCAGGAAAGGGAGCTGAGTCCCATCTTCTATAGGGAGTTGTTTCCTTTCTTGGAAATCCCATGATATATAACACCAACATTAGGGACAAGAGGGTACCGTTTCCTATTGTTGCTCTAACAAATTACCAGAAACTCCATGGCTGAGAGCAACACAAATTTATTCTCTTCAAGTCCTGGAGGTGAGAAGTCCAAAATCAGTCTCACTGGGCAAAAGTCAGGACGCCGGCAGGACCGGGTCCTTCTGCAGGCTCCAGCGGAGAATCTGTTCCCTCGTCTTTTCCACCTCCTGGAGGCTCCCAGCATTGTAGCCCTTCCCTCAAATCATTCTTCTGTTATCACGTCTCCTACTCAGTGACTGATCCTCTCGCCTCCCTCTTATCAGGATCCTGTGGTTATGTTGGGGTCCCATAGATAATCCAAGCTCAACTCCCCATTGCAAGACCGTTCATTGATCGCATCTGCAAAGCCCCTTTTACCACGTAAGTCACACTTTCTCAGGGATGAGGACATGGGCGTCCTTGGAGGGCATTATTCGACCTACCACACCAACTGACTTAAATGTTATTCACTGGAAGGACTGATTGCTAGGAAGATGCTGGAGTTCCTGTGTTTCCCTAAAACAACTGGGTGAAGTCAGAGAAAGAGGAAAGGGAAGGCTGTGGTGCTGATGCATCACCATTCTTTTCTTCTGTATCTTGGGAGGCTTCTTTTGAGACAGTGGATGAGGAGCAGATTCTAAAGTCTTTGTTTCTCCAAGTCATTTAGCCTCCTGGTTATCAGTATCAGATATCTGAAACAATTTTAATATATGTTAAAATTCAAAGGTCACTCAGCATAGTCCCTATCTTCAAGAAGCTTGGTGCTAAGGTGAGGAAGTTATAGATAAAATAAATGCCTTCCGTGTCGCATGCCAAGTGCTAATAAAAGAACTAACCATGCAAAGGAGAATGGGCTTATTAACTGCACATTTGGATAGGAAGGGGTGGGGGGCAGAGAAGGATTCACAGAGGAATGGATGTGTCTTAATATCTTATCGTAAATGTGTTTGCCAGCCTGCAATAAAGGATGTCTACTCCACAAACTTATTATTATTTTTTAAAGATTTATTTATTTATTTATCCCCCCCTTGCTGCTTGTGTTTTACTGTGTCCATTCGCTGTGTGTTTCTTCCATGTCTGCTTATCTCCCCCTTGCTGTGAGGTCCTGCTGCATCAGCCCACCGCGCCGCGCGGGCCGGCCTGCTCTCACAAGGAGGCCCGGGGAAGCGAACCCGGGGCCTCCCATATGGCAAACAGGAGCTCTATCCATTGAGCCACACCCGCTTCCCTCCACAAACTTATTGGTAAACATTTCGAGGACACACATTGTATTCTGTTACACCTTTATATCCTACCTTAGCAAGGAACTGGTGATATTTCTTAAGCAGATTGAGGAAATATTCCTGGTCTGGTCTGGATTGTTGGGTATGTTAGATATTGTTTTTAATTCCACATAGGCTGCTCAAGGACACCCACTCTTGTTTCACAGTGCTTTATTACTCAGGGCAGAAAAGAATGCCTAAATTGCAATCTATATGTCTTGAGTCTTGATCAACTGATTTTTACCAAAATTGTTACCAGTAGACAGGATGCTTGGGGTAATAAAATAAGACAATTTGGGAGGCAGATGATTTTTATCTGAGTGTGCCTTTTGTTAATTGCTGGTCTTGTGATCTCTTGTAAATCACCTCACCTCTCTGCATCTATGATTTCCCACTTGTGAAATGGAATTGTTTTGAGGTAAATATAACATTGTCAGTGGAAACACTGATAATCACGGACAGTAAACTGCAAATCACCCAGCTAATGTTGGTTAATTATTGTTGTTGTTACAGCAAGTATCTGCATGTGAGAACAAAACAAAACAAACAAAATAAAACAAAAACCGTGAGCAACATTAGAGATTGCCAGATTTCTGACAGGACTGAAGTACGACAGCTTATAAACAGTGATATCTATTTCAGAGATATCTATTCCTATGTAGAAGGAAATAGAGCCAAGTACCAAGGGCTAAAATCGAAGACCTGGTGGGTAGATAATTCTAGGGTAAATGGATCATAGTTATGGTGTGTGTATGTGTGTAAGTGTGAGTGGTGGAGAAGAGGTGGGTTAGGGAGTAAACCTTTACTCCTACATTTGAGATGCCCTTAGGACCTGTGGACAGTGTTAGTCTGGCACTGTGCTGCTGTGCAGGATACTTTACACAAAATCCCCTGAAAAGGGACACAAAAGAGGGTTTGATCAGAAACCAGATGGGTGGCCAAGCCACAAAGGTATTTAGGATAGCAGGGCCTAGTGCAGATGGGAGAGGATGAAATGTGCTCTTTCTCCAACAGCATTTATCCCATCAGGATGGGGTCACAGATATGGGAGAGGAGAAGGTTGGAGTGGAGGTCAAGCACCATTCCAGCTGTGAGCTTAGCTGTCACATACCTGCTCGCTCCAATAGCCAACTGCAAATGTCTGTCTCATGTCTGTTTCCATGCAAAGGTATATGAGATGGCATCAAGCCAGATTGCAGTGATTAGTAGTTCATAATCTTCTGAAGTCCTACTGAATATCCAACGTAGAGTCTATTTCAGAGATGAATGAGGCTTTTGTTTTCAGCTGATCTGTAGATTATAGATAATTGGCTTTTCCTGATCCTAAGAGCTCAGCTCTGGTTCAGGTTACAGTTTTAACCCTTCCCCGGATCCTCTTTGATGTCCTTTGTCTTAGATAACTAAGTCAGATGCCATTTCTTCTCTGTGCAAGCACAATGTCACAACCTCTCAGCTCCATCCATTCAGGCGACTGTCATAAGGGATGCATCTGCAATGGGATTCTCGCAGTCAACCCTGAGTCTTCACAATCACCGAAGAGTCCGTCAGTTTGGCCAAGTCAGTGAAATAGCATGGCAGTCGGGATTTTTGTTTTTGAGGCAAGTTGAATCACTTGTTTGATTGAATTGTCCATTCAGTCAAAACAGTCCGTCTGTTGAAGCAATCTGAGCCATCCAAAGAAGAAAGAGTATTCTCCATGGGTAATTGTTAAATGGAATTGCAAATGCTTCATCAGCTACATCTTTTGAAGTATTTTTTGTTGATTTGGTTGGCTGAGTGACTTCCTTTTTCAGTTTAGACATATTGAGCTTTTACATTGCCTATACCCCTCTTCACCCCAGGTCTTTATATACCTCATTTGCTTTATTTTTAATTAAAGTGTATCAGAAAAAGGAAGTTTTCACAATCTGCTAAAAAGTAAATGAATAAGCAAACCAGTCTGTTCTTACTCTTAGAAGCATTATTGATTATGGTAACTAGTCATCACCCCAATTTTAATGGCCTCTCTCCATCTAGAGTTTGAGACAACTGAACCCAACTCCTTAGCATGGTATAAATGGAGCTCTATTATCTGCATCCAGTTGGCTCTTCTTTTGCTTCACAAGCATCTCTTCCCACAAACAACCTGTCTTCCAGACATCTCAAGGCACTTTTTGATTTTTCCATACTATAATGGGGTGGCCTGTGGATATTTTGCCTGGGAAATTCCTACCCTTCCTGCTCATTCTTTATAATACTGAATATAAACCCCATTAGAGGCCATTTAAATAAATAAATATATATATATATATATAGAGAGAGAGAGAGAGAGAGAAATAATTCACATAGCATAAAACTCACCCTTTTAAGGTGTGCAGTTAAGTGGATTTTAGTATATTCACCATCACCACTATCTAATTTCAGAACACTTTTATCATCCCAAATGGAAACCCCTTTTCCCTTTAGTAGTCACTTATTCCTTTCTCTCCCCAGTTTCACAATAGTAATCTACTTTCTGTCTCTAAGGAGTTACATATTCTGGACATTACATAAAATTGGAATTATTCAATATGTGCCCTTTTGTGTCTGACTTCTTTCACTTAACGTAATGCTTTCAAGTTTCATCCATATTGTAGCATGTATCAGGACTTCATTGATTTTTTTGGCTGAATAACATTGCATTGGATGATTTTGCTCATCAATTCATTCATTGATGGATATTTGGCTTGCTTCCACTTTTTGGTTATTAGGAGTAATGCTTAATGCTGATATGCACCTCCATGTCCATGTTTTTGTGTATACATACATTCTTAATTCTCTTGGATATATACACTAAAAGTGGAATTTGATAATATGGGTCATATGACAACTCTGTTTAACTTTTTGAGGAATATAGGCTATTTGGAATGGCTGCTCAAGTTCAGCTTAGCCCATGAATCATGTTGATAGATATTTTTTTGTGGATGCTTCGTTTTGGGGATCTAGAATTTGAACATAACTCATCAATATAGAGCCCATCTCTGCTTCCCTTTGCTCTCAGTATTCTTGGGCCCAGGCACAAGGCATCTTGAATGTTTGCTTAGCAATGAAGACAGCAAATCCAACGGACTAATTGCTGATGCCTGTCCCATAGATGAAACATAGAACAATGTTCCTCAAACTTAGGTCATGAAACACTTTGGGCTTTATAGAAGTATTTCTCATGGATTCCTAAGTCTTATATGAAGATTTTTAAATTTCTTTATTCTTATTTTATTGATAATATAAAGACATGATGGACCATCGGGATAACTATCTTTGATCCAAGGACTGCCTTGCTGTCTTAATTGTCATTACTTAATGATATAAAAATATAAGTAGCTTAATGAGAACATGATACATTGTAGGAACAGGCTATTAAAATGGTGGGAGGTCTCAGTCATCCCATAGACTATAGCCAGGGCAGAGTCAAAAGTGTTTCTGCCTCAGATATCTGGACTATATCCACATTGTAGAATTGCTTCAACAAAACATCATTTGACCCATTACTTTCATGTTCTTTCTTTGCATTTTATTACTTTATACTTTGGTTTATGTTTTATTGGTAAACCTGTTTTGACTGGAGAGCTACAAATGAGCTAGCACTATAAAGAACAGCCTTAATTAAATGTTTTGTTTGAAAATAATTAACATTTAAAAATTGTCAGCGCAGGAGGCCAGGATATTTTTCCCTTCAAAAGGGATCTTTAAATTCTTAAGCTTGAATGTCTGTTATAGAGATTTCTACTGGTATATATTATTTATTTCTGTTGAAACTAATAAATTATTTTGAGAAAAAAAGAAATTCTGAGATTGCTTCTTTCATATTCAGCAACTCTTAGGAGGAATAAATCCCCATGGGCTAGAAAGAAATAATTCATCTTTTGAATATATCAGGGTTGTCAGTATATGTCATAAGATCATATAAAGGAATGAAGTAAGATGGATATATTTCTTTGATATTAAAAAATAAGAATAAAAAGCTGGGGAAGTTAATTTGCAGAATAACCCTGGCAAGTATTATAATATATTCTACTTTTACCAATGAAGAAACTGAAGCACAAATAAGTATCTTCCCCAAAGTCACACATCCTGTAAGTGGTAAAACTAAAATTTGAGTCCAGGTACTACGACTCAGGAGTCATTTTTTAAGAGCTAGGGAGGCAGATAAGCATGGAACATTCCAGTATATGGGGACAGTCAGAGCAAAGTCTCAGGTGATAAGCAGCAAAGCATGAGGAGGAAGCACTTATGGAAGGTGGAGAGAAGGGAAAGTGGACGGAGAGAGGGCTGGTCAGAATCAGCTTGGTTAGAACTTGAAGGATCTTGAATGCCACAGGGAGTTTTGGCATTTTTCCACTGCCATCAACAGCAGAATAAGGAGATGGGTTAAGGTTTAGCCACAGTTGTGGTTTTCCAGCATCTGTCGGTGTTTGCCATTCTGTCTCATTCTCTGCATACTGCAGTTACAATGTTTTTTGAAACATCCTTTTGCAATAGAGGTTGAATGGACTAGGGGGTGTGTTGTGACCCACTGTTATTATCTTTATATCTTGAGTTCTGCATTGATAAAGGTTATTTAAAGCCACCCTTTTACAGGAATAAAAATCATATTGAAAGCCTGCTCATGCTTTTCCTGCTTTATCTCATTAACAAATAAAATTTCTCTTTCCTTTGGGTAAATTTTTCAAATCAGAAATTTAACATTTAGAAAATTTAACGTGTAAAAATGCCATAGGTCATTGAGTTGGAAATAGCCTTGAAATTCTCATTAGGCATCTGAACACATTCCTTTGTCAAGTAAAAAAAAAAAAATAAGAAAACAAACCAAAACCCAGTTGTGACTCTGAGTAGCCAGAAGCCCAGCTAGGATGTGACCTATTTCCAGCACTTGAAAGTCCATAGAAGAATAACCTCCTTTACAAAAAAAAAAAAAATTGTTCGGTTTCCTGGGGAGAGAAAAGACATGCTCTTAGAAGAGGGAAAAGTACCTGTCAAGTGTTTGTTAGCATGAGGCTGTCCTGCTTTGAAAATATCAAATGCTGAAGTGATTTTAAATGTATATGTAGTCAAACCTTTCTGAACATTTCCCACATCCTTGGAATGGCTCCTTTCTGGAATTTGCAAACTCTGGGAACCCTTGCTTTAGTTTCTGTCTCTTTTGCTAACATGTGGCTCCAAAGTTAAAGATGGGGATGTAAAGCATTAGAACAAGTTCCATACCCTGTGGGGTGAAAGTTGGCTCTGCTTCATCATGACCCAGGTCAGAGCAGTTGCTTTGGGCAAACTTTAAATGTTATAAAAAGTCCTCATTAGTGATAGAAAGTTAAGAGGCAGCTGCCCCTGGCAAAGGATGAAGAGAGGGCAGGGAAAAAAAGGAACAGCATCTATTACACCAGTGAGTCATTTACCAAACCAGCAGATAGACTGTATTAGCAGGGAAGCAGCAAACTTTAGACCAAGGAAAGGTCTAGAAAGTAAAGCTTTGTCCAGCTTCCCATACTGTTGGGTGACCAGTGGAAATCACGTTCAGCTTCAGACGGGAGGCACTGCTAAGCCTTAAATAATAACGTTTGGGAGGGTGAAACTAGAATGGTTGAGTAATGAGAGTGAATAGCATCTAAAATCCAGAGTCATAGCCAGTGAAAGGGGAAAGGGGAAATACAGACCAGATGGATCCAAAATGTGGTTGCATTTTATAATTTCTATTTATTAATTTTAATGCTGTTCTTTCAGGATTCCTCCATTTTAAATTCCAATTCCCCAGTTCTCTCTTCGACTCAGTCTAACTTGTTTATATGGTCTGTGGGAACAATTATGCTTATTTATGTAATGACTTTACTTTTCAATTCTTACATTTTCATTTGTTTCTTATTTATTTATGTCTTTGTTCTTTTTGACTAAGTCCCATTTCCTTTGCAAAATTTCTTTTCCTTTTTTATTTCAAAATTCTATGTGTACTTATAAAGTCCTTTTAGATTTATTTCACAAGTTCTGTCACAACAGATGTGATTTGTTTCCATTTGTGTTTTTTATAATACATACTTCATAAGCCTTTCTTTCTCTTTTCCTTCCTTCCTTCCTTCCTCTCTCTCTTTCCTCCTCCTTCCCTTCCTTCCCTTCCTTCCTTCCTCTTTTCTTCCTTCCTCCCTTTTTGCCTTTATTTAATTTTGGTGACCTGAATGACTGTTCCATTTCTCCATCAGTCTTTTTCTTTTTTCTGTGGATTTGACTTGCTTAGCTTTCCTGCTTCATTGCACAGTCCTATGACTGACATTACAGGGTTTCTGTCTTTGGTGCGCCTTGAGTGTTAGTATTCTTTTTAAAATATTTTCCTTTTTTAATTTTTTTTTCTTGTAGCAGTTGTAGTTTTACAGAAAAATTATGTGAATAGTACCAAGTTCCTATATACCCTCCTTAAACATGCAGTTTCCCCTATTATTAGCACGTTGCATTAGGATGGTGCCTTTGTTACAGCTGAAACAATATTATTATAATTATATTATGAACTATAGTCCATAGTTTACATTGTGGTTTGCTCTTTCTGTTGTACAATTCTATGGGTTTTATTATTATTTTCATTCTATTAGCATATGTACAACTGAAAATTTTCCACTTTTAAATATACAATGCAGTATTGTTTATTACACTCACAATGTTGTGACATCATCACCACCACCCATTACTAAAACTTTTCCATTTCCCAAAGAGCACTGTTCAGGTACAATTCATATGAAAGTGCTGTGTATAGGACTGACTCTTTATACCCCAAGGCACAAAAAATGTTTTCCAAACTTTTGGGTAAAATTATTTTATGTCCATTTCACTAGCAGGAACATGGTCCAAGATCCTAGCTTCAGGCAAAAATCTTGGAAACTGGGGATAATAATATTTTGCATTTTGACAATATTTTTTAAAGTATATGAAATGATAGTTAATATTAAATGCTGGGCAAATGCTCTTTATAATCATAGTATGATTGTTGCTTGTGTGCTGAAAAGAGGTAAACGTGACCGATCATTCATGCCTGTGTAGTTTCTTTACAATTAACATGCAGAATGCCAGCTCCACCACTACCTGGATGGTTTGGGGATGTTGCTCAAGGTCTCTAAAATCTTGGTTTTCTTATGTTGAAAATGGGGATGAATATTGCCTATGTCAGAGAGCTATTTTGAGGATCAAATGAGATGTTCTAGTAAAGCACAGAGTCTGTCAAGTAAGCACTCAAAATGAAGCTAACTAGCAAACAAGCAAGACTAGATTATCATTTTAACTTCAACTGTTGTATTTACTAGTTATAACACGTTGGCCAAAATGGGGACACCCATACCTGACCTGCAAGGATGCTGCAAGAATGAAATGGGAATGGGATTATATAAGAAATTAAAGTGCTTCATAAGCTGGAGAATCCAATTCCATTGTCAGAGAAGGTTCTGGCTCTAGTTATTAGTAAAGCTGGATAATTCTTGATCTTTTTCCATGCTCCCATCCACTGTACACTCCAGCCCCGATAGCCTTCTGTTACACTGGCAGGATTCTTCTCCATAGTCCTTGTCTTAGTTTGCCAAAGTCTGCCAAAGCAAAAATACCAGACATGGGTTGGCTTTTATAAAGGGGATTTATTTTGGTTAAAAGCTTACAGTTCTGAGGTTGTGAATAAGTCCAAATCAAGGGATCATCAAAGATGCTTTCTCACCAATGGTTGGCTGCTAGAAAATCCTGGAGTCCTGCCACATAGTGAGGCAAGATGGCAGCTCTGCTGGTCTCTATCTCCTCCTGGAGATCAGCTATGGATAATCAGGCATATCTTCCTAAGTCTCGTCTCCTTGAGCCTCTTGGGGCTTCTCTGTCCTTCTGTAGCTGTAGGCGAACTTGGAGTCCTCTCTCTCACATAGCCTGTCAAAATGTCAGAGCTCCCCTTTCCCTGTCTCTTTCTTCCTCTCTTTGTGTTTCTGCTTTCAGTTCTCAGTTTATATAGCAAGAGGGCAGAGACCCACCCTGGGTCATGTCTCACTGATAGAGCTCAATCAAAAGCCCTAAAATAATCTAATCAAGTGATCTAACCAAAGGCCCATTAACTGAATTTAATGTAATCAAAGAACCCCACACTCACAGGAATGGATCATTTCTAGAACATAATGTTTTCTGGAATTCACAAAATTCACACTGTCACAGTCCTGGAATACCCCCTCCCACCTGCCCTCTGTTAATTGCTAAGCTATCCTTTAGATTTAATTTGATATGGCACACTGATTCTAGAACACTCTTCCTCATCTCACAGATGGGTTTAGATGCTCTCCTGACCTCCATCCCCCAGTTCTCAGATTTGACTCCACTTCACTATGATTTTTGACATTGCAATTCCTCTAAGGAACCATATTGTAACTTCATTGAAGGTAGGATATATTAGTTTACTCTCAGCTTCTAAAACAAAGGACTATACACTGGACATCTTCAAACAACAGAAATGTATTTTCTCATAGTTCTGGAAACCTGGAGTCAAGGTGTTGGCAGGGGTGCGCCCCCTCTGAACTCTAGAGGGGGAATTTCTTCCTTGCCACTTCCTGGTTTCCCGTGGTTGCCGGCAACCCCTGGCATTCCTTGGCTTGCAGCTGCAATACTTAAATCTCTGCCTCCATCATCACATGGCGGTCTCCTCTCGTGTGTCTGTGTCTCTTCTCTCCTCCTTATAAGGAAACCAGTCCTGTTGGATTAGGGGGTCTTGGTATACCAGTATGACCTCATCTTACCTAATACCATCTGCAATGACCCTATTTCCAAACAAGAAACTGAAGTTCAGGACTTCAACCTAGCATGCTGAGGGACACAAGTCAACTCGTAACACAAGGTCTTCCTTATGGAGGAGTAATGAGGCAGCACTGAGTGAACATTACTGGCATTTAAATCCATAGTAACACTTTCTATCCCCACATGAAAGCATGCTATTTTCTAAATGGAAGCAGCAAATCTGTGTGCTAAGTGCCCCAGCTCATCTGGAACCAGAGAAAAAAGAGAAGCTCTAAAACACCTTTTCTTGGGAGGAAATACATATTTTGAATTTTGCCTGATTTGTCGGATGGACATCCATATAGTACTCACCAGCACAGATGGATCTGTTGCTAAAACATGGGAATACGTTAATATACTGTTTGGGAAATAGTCTCTGTCCCCAGGCCCTCAAGAAACTCCTACCCCATACCCATAAGCCTTGTCTCCCTGAGTCCACACAGGATCTTTGCACCTTCCCATGATCCAGCAACAAAGGGTAAGCCCTGGCTTAGCCGAAGGCCTCCTCCTGGTCCAAGGCTAGTATCTCTGTGGCACCATCAGGGCTCATGCTCAGCTGATTGTCAACTATGTTGAACATAAACTCTGCCTTTAGTGTCTCCAATGTCTTCAGGTAATATTCCTTCCCATTTTTTTTTCCATTGGTAAGAAAGGCTTTCTGTTATTGTCCATAAATGCTTCCAGCCCATGGAATGTTTGCACACTCACATTGGCTGCAGATTGATCATAACCAAGTACCCCTTTCTCAGAGGTGGAAGCTCATTTGGGGCAGAATGACCAGACCCAGGTCAGGTTCACATTGACTTTCCTGGGCCCAGCAGGGCTCATTTGTCTCTGAGCAGGAAGTCACCCCAGACATCATGGTCCCCACGGCAGACAGAGGCAGCTGTCTGTGCAGACTTGAGTGTTATCAGCATTCTCGGAGCCATCGTTTCCATCCGGCTGATGTCTGTTGCTTTTTCCTCTTTTTCTAGTTTCACTCATTCTCCTTTCACTTGCATTTGCAGACCCAGTTCCCAGACCCCAGAGCTCCAATTCTCACCAAACACATGTGTTGGAAAAGTAAAAGCCAGCTCTTAGGAGTTGTGATTTGGACAGTGGGCCCAATTAAGTTCATGCTTTAGAACTGGCTCCTGGTCACAAACCCAGTGGTTAGAGTGTTACTGACTAATATAAGCATGAAGATGTCCCCCTACCCAAAATTCTCTCCTTTGGAAACCTTCTGTGCTTTGCCTTTTCACATGCTGTGTCTTCTGCCCACTCCTAGTTACCCTTGGGTTCAAACTAGTGCCTGTTTCATACCACACCTGTTCCCACTGCATAGCCTTAGTTTCTGCAGTTACCTCCACCTGGAGAGCTTGTCTCTAGACCGCTTTCCTCACCCTATTAACATTTCTGCTCAAAGGTTACCAGTTTTGAAAAGCTGCATTACCAGTCTAACGAAAATCTCTCTCTCCTCCCCACCACGTATCACTCTGCATCTTGCGAAATGCCACATAATCATTTGTTTTCTCCCCATCTCCCTCTTTTATTCACCAAGATCTCCCCAGCACCTGGAAGAGAGGAACATGGTAGGCATGCAGAGGTATTTGCTAAACGAATGTTGTCAATTTCTTAGATGGAGCAACTCTTGCAATAATAGATAAAGGTCTAACATTTTCTTATCTAGTGGCTTGTTAAACACCTATTTTTTACTAAGCACATACACATCTAATTAGATTTGCTATGTTCCCATTAGTGCCTTCACACCAGCCTCCTCCACAATCCCTCTAGAAAGATCTCCATCAACCCTGGTCTCTATCCACTGATATTTTTCTCATCTTTCAAAGCTAAGTTCCAAAGTCACTTCTTTTGTGAAGCTTTCTCTTTACTCCGTCACTTCAGTGTGCACCTTTGGGGATATCTATTCAGCCTGTGGGCCAGTAACCATCGCCTCTACTTTTTATCCTGCAGTTGCCCCAATCTACAGGAACGAAGCCCTGTCTACCATAGATAATGGGCCAGGTTTTGGTACCTGCCCCAAACTGTGCCCTTCAGGTTCTTCTCTAGGAGAATTTAGTTGTGGGAACTAGAGAGAAGAAAGTTGATCGTGTAGGGAAGCTGGGATTAAAACATGTAAACTCCAGAGAAATGAGATGGCTACCATTTCAAACAAAGATTAAAGATCAGAGATTCCAAGATACTCTTCCTAGAAGAAAGAATAAAGCAAAGATGAAGAGAGAAACACAGACCCATGAAGGAGAGAGGAGGCTGATGGCTGTCTAGTTTCTAGAGGCAGGCTGGGGTTGTCCTCAAGGAAATTCTTATCTTTATCTAACTGGATGTCAGAATGAAATATTCCTTGCCTCACCTTGGGTCAAGGCATGAAGGCACCACAAATGTGATAGCTATGAGAGTCCTGAGCAGCCTACCTTTGAGGATCTGCAAAGTATGCATTAGCCTCAAACTGGATGTGACACTTGAACCATGTCACCAACATCATGGGTAATAACATTGAGAGAATAAGAATCAGAAGATGACTTTAAAAGAGAATTACTTTTCTACTATCACCACCATCCAGTACCAAAGCTTTTCATTGTGAAGCTAATTAACACCACTGAATTAGTATCTGAATGTGGCTATAAGGGGAAATTTTAGGTTGTAGATGTGTTACTAGAATAAAAATTAAAAACAACAACAACATAACACTATACAATGCACACATTGAACCCTAATGTAAACCATGGGCTATAGTTAATAGTTCCATTATAATAATATTCTTTCATCAGTTGTAACAAATGTACCACACTAATGCAAAGAGTTAATAATGGGGTGGGGTATAAGTGGTAAATGGGAACTCTGTATTTTCTGCATGATTTTTCTGTGAACCTACAACTTCTCTAACAATTAAAAAAAGGGAGGAAAGAAAGAAAAAAGAGAGGATTACTTTGCAGGAGTTCTCTTTTCCTCTTCCGGGAGGCCGGGTGGTCGGTCCTGTCATTAACCTTAAGCCAACTGGGAAGAGTTTCAGTGGAACCATCAAAGGGCTTGAAAGGTGTGCTTTGAAGTTGCGTGGTTGGAGTGGACCACTGTTTGACTATTACCTGGTAAACCTGAAGCACAAGAGCTGGCCCACTTGCTTTATTGGTGAAGGTACAAAGGAGAGCTGCTGCTATTTTGGGATCAGGAAGTTTGTTCAGGCAAAGAAGTTACAGGCCGTGTTTGTGGGGGAGCCACAATGGGGGTTGCTTAGCTCCTGTTCAGCGTGGTTGAAAGAGGGGTCAGCAGAGGAGAAGCTGGAGGTGGGCGGAGGAGGAGGTGAGCAATCACCACCAAGTTGAGTGTACTTGCCCCAGGTCAGGGAACTTCAGCTGAGAGGCCATCAGCAATGGAGGCGGAGAGGAGGATTCCAAAAAACCAGAGGAAATCACGTAATGAGAGAAAGAATCAGAATTAGAGAATTACCAGGCTCAGAGGGAGAGGAGCCAGCTTACGATGGTGACAGTCAAGTAAGAAACGTCCTGCTCTCTTAGCCCTCCTTATCTTAGTTCTCTTCCTTCTGCACCAACCTAAGAAGGGGTTTAGAAACAGCTAGAAGAAATGGAAGAGGTAGTGACAAAGAAAGAAAAAGGATGCCAGCTGTATGCCTTCCCCTAGAATGTAGCCAGCCTCCCTTTTGTAGGTCTTCACCAAGGGTGGGAAGCCAAGAGACTTACTTATTTAATTCTCCAGCCACACTTAGAATAAACTCTCCATTTTTTCTGAAAAAGCACTCAAAATGATTTCTGTTTCCTGACACCAAATGGTTTTGACTAATGTACCTCCTATGCCCTCCTAAAGCATTTTGGCTCCCCTACGGTGCTTGATGTAGCATGTTTCATTTTACAGACACCTTTTGGTTCGTCTCCTCTCCCCTCCAGATGGAATGACAACTTAGTCCTAGACATTAGAACTTGTCAAATACCTACTCACAGGATCAGGCCTAGAGCCCACGATAGGTTTGACATGGTCAGGGGAAGAGATTAAGCACTGATATCGCCCAGAAGAGGAGCAGAGTTGGTAGAGAAACCCAGAGGGGCATTGCACCTTCAGCATTCTCAGAATAACAGGGAAAGATACAATAGTGTATCCTCCAACCCCTGTGAACAGTCGAAACGCTAATGTTGTCTAACTTCCCGTGGATGTATACCTCCTGCAAAGAGGATGATGGCCACTTGAAAGGATTTTCCTTATATATTGCAATAGCCTTAGAAGGTGGGTGCCAGCATTATTACTGGTTTTTCACATGAGTACGGTTAAGTAACTGACTTATTTATATTAACAGTGCCTGGTACAGAGTAAATCCTATATAATTTCTTATTTATTTTTTGTTGTTGTTATTTTCAACTACCCTAAGTTAACAGAACTATCATGTGGCAGAAACAGAATTTAGATCTAGGTAGTTTGAATTTAGAGCCCTTTCTTTTCAAAATCATAATTCTTTACTGCTTATTTATATCACCAAGTCTTCACAGCAACTGTGAAGAAGTTGGCACTATTATTCCGGAACACTAGTGGTAAACTGTTGCAAGCTGCAGAGTTAGGAACATTTGGTGATCCATGGACTCTAAAACAGATACTACCTGCCCAAGACCTGTAATCTGTCCACTATTCAGAA
>JAQZBX010053597.1:0-18843 GCA_029593785.1 Cabassous unicinctus | reverse complement strand
CTGCCTTTATATCAATGTTACAAGTTCTTCCATTGCTAGAATAATAATAAGTCTATTTAGTCCATAGTTGCATCCCCCCTTTATGTTTGTTCATTCCTTAATCTTGAGGATTTGGGGATGATGGTGCCCACTCTGTTTCTGATTGAGAGGGGGCTTAGATCCCATGGGGCAGATGGATGGAACTGTCTTGCTTGCAGTTGTAGATACTATTTTATGGGATGGCATTGGCCATCATCATCCTTTTGTTAGTTGTATTGAGCAAGTCCAATAAACTGGAGAGTAGGTGTTGCAACTCTGTCTTTCTTTTAAAAGCAGAGGATGAGGAAACAGTGTCTGTATCCTACTCTAGCATTAAACTCTTCCACTCCCATGGCTATATGTTTGCCTATGCAGGGCACCTGGTGAGGAATGCTGGTACTGACTTTTGTTTTATAATCAATGCATACTGTCTGAATCAGTAACACACTGGAACAAAAGAAGAACAATGTTGAATTCTTTGAAAACAAATGGGTCTTAGTTTGGAATGGAGGACTCAAATGGGTACACCCTTCTCCTGTTAACAGAAGGCTTTATGTGCATCTGTGTGATGCTAATTATACAACAGAATAAGGCGATATTTCACATCATTGACATCTCTGTCTCAAATGATGGAAGGGGCAATGTTATGTCTGAAATGTTCAGTGCTAGGAAATGCATCCGATGCTAATCTGTATGGGCTTCTAGCTATAGGAGATACGTGAGGCAGATCACCCACAGTTGTATTTTTAGGAAGGGCAGTCCGTGGCACCACTGTTGAACAAAAAGTGAGGCAGACTTCTGCAGGCTCCAGCGAGAAGGGGAAATCACAGCCTGGTGAGATGTTGCTTCTATGGACTTGGCTCCTGGAGAAGGGCTGTACCTATTGTCTTGGCATTGGGTGCCTCTTCTGTTATAGCATCTGCAGGGATGAGAGGCAGTTTGATCCTGGGGCCTCAAAGTCATCCCTTCGGACACAGTGATTCTGAACTCATTCTTAATTTATAAGGTCACAATAATGATTACCTGTATGAGATGCCATATCCAGGTGCTATCTGCTTGCAACACTGAAGTGTAAGGATAATACTAGAGTCTGTGGATGTATCTCATTATTGGGAGTAGTGAATGAGGTACATTATTTGAAGGTTTTAGAAGCTGTTGTGGATTTGATAATACACAGGTGATACACAAAGAGCTCTGGCTCTCCTTTTTCCTTCTTTCTTTTTTAATAAGGCTTGCTCTCCAATTTAATGATAGGGAGACTACACTTGGAATTGTATATATAGGAGTATGTAGTTGTTATCTTTAACAACAGGAATTTATGGAGTTTCATTTTTGTCCATCTTTTGTTAGTTGTGGTTCTATTTTATTCCATCAAAGGATGGTAGTTAAATTATGGCCATTCAATAGGAGTTATAAACCTACATTTTGCTCCTCTGTTAGCATAGTGTTAAAGTCTTCCTTCTTTCTAGTCATGAATGTCTAACAGTTCAAAAGCAAGTAAGACTACTCTACTTAAAACAATAATATATTTTTGAAAAGAACATTCTAGTGGAGTTTTGTGAAGTTGGCTGTGCATCCATTAGTGAATCATCTCAAAAATATATTTCTGATATTTGGAAATACCATCGTTTTACAGTTTGGATGGATTGTATGCCTTGATAATATGTATCAATAATATTGATTTGTTTAAAAATATATACATACATATTTCTGGGTTTATATAAATCATTCCTGGGAAGTTTCATAGGCAATTAGGGATATAGAATGATACTTTCCCAGGTTACTATTTTGTCATCTGTACCAGAAGAGATTTATTTTTATTCAAAAGAGCTGCCCTACAAACCAGGCAAATAGCATAAGTTCAGTTACATTTAGTAAATGTAAATCTGGTAATAACTTTGGCGAAATTTAATAATATGCCTTCTTTATTTAATCCTTAAGGGAGACTTGCATTTTCACTTTCTTTTCACAAGATTGAGGTGGTGATGATAGCTCTGTTACCACCTACTTTAAGCTCAAGTACCATGGTGGCCTAAATCTTAGTTTTTCCTGTAAATTGAAAAAAATGAACTCCAATGAATAGTTTTAAAGAGGTTTATATAGCTATTCAATGCAGACTTCACATGTAAACTAGTTTTGTTCAATGAAATTTTATATTTAATATTTCTTAATGTGAATAAAGTATTATTTTTTAATGCATAGATGAGAAATATTAGGAAAATCAAGGAAGGCAGCTATCTCAATTTATAGGAGGAAGGTCAACTTTTTGATTGACAAGTAATTCAGTGACATTAAAATATCCTCTCTTACAGAAGACATCTCTTCATGTAGCAGGAATGCAGACTGTAGACTGTTTCCCTTGCAATCATATGCCGAGCATCCAGTGTGCATAGGACCCTTCTTTGGGCTACAGGGAGATGGATAAGATGCAGTAATCTGTTCACCTGGGGTTGGCTCCTAATCTGAGATGCTGTTACAGTTATGATCATTTTAAAATGAATGTATTAATGAATGAATAGTGGGAGGAAATTAAGTAATTACTAAATCAGCTTCATCAAGTAGGATTTATGAAATGTCCACACATGAATAACATAATGGCATGCACTGAATAAATTAGGTGTATCCAGTTTCTACCCTTTGGCAATTAGGATATGATCTAACTGAAAGGCATGTCAAGCAGTGTTTCTATTGTAAATTGATATAATGTCTGCTGGTTGTAATAATTGAAAGATTGGTTTAAACTGCTGCCTGATCCTTATTATTTTGTTTATTTATTTACTAAGCCATACTACTTAATTGATAGGCTAGTAGCTAAAATAATTTATAGTCCCTGTTCATTATGTGCTATAAAATCACCTTTAAATTTATAGTAGATAAGATCAGTGTGGGTTAGAAATAAATGTTGATGTAAACTGGTTCACTTTAAAAAATATGAGTTCTATAAGTTTAAATTTATGTTATCTAGCTCCTTATTTAGTTCAGTTGACATAATGGTAATTAAATATTCCAAAGGCTGTACTAGATCAGAATATAAATAATGAAGTGGATTCTGTCTTTATATTTCATTTTCCTTACATACCTCTAGAGAAGTAGTTTTTAATGTTTTTGTGCATCATGGGCTATTTTAGAATTTGTTAAAAGCTATGAGCTCTCTCAGCAGGAAAATGCCCAAACAACTTGAGGGAATTTACAAACTTCTGAACCTTATCTGTAAAACTTAGGTGAAAAACCTTGATCTAAAATCTTTTTTTAGCCCATCATTTTGTCAGAGGTATATGATTATCAACAAATTAAATTCACTTACTTTTGAACTTCAGAGACATGAGAATATATATATGTATTTATGTAAATCTGATGTACTTTATTATATATTGTAAGCATTCATACACACACATATATAAAAGTGCATATGTGTGTATACATCTGTATGTGTATAAGGCAAGGTGTGGGAAACCAGGAGTAGGAGTTGGATAGTAGTAGTAACTGGGACCATAACACTGGACCTCTGTCAAGGAGATGAAATCATATGAGGCGGAATGAAATGAAGAAGAGAAATAAGAACAAAATACTAAGGATTTATAGCAATAAGAGCAGTTAATTCCTTGTAGGCTGATCACAGAATTATGAAGGTCTGGGATATGAGAGGTAGGATTTCTATAGCTAGAGATTGGAGAAGAGAGAATTTCCAGAGGAGGAAATGTTAGGAGCAACGTGGTGAGAATGAGAGAGCCTACTTGTGGGCCAGTGAATAGTCAGGTTGACTGGCTAGTAGGTGAGAGGTAGAGATGAAGCAGGGAAGGGAGGGCAGGAGTGGGTGCAGATGAAGCAGGGAAGGGAGGGGGCAGGAGTGCAGTTCATAGATGGACTTGAGAACCTTGTGACAGAGTTTGAATCGTATGAGATAGGATATATGTCTCCATAGATGTCATTTACCAAGATGAATGGCCTAATTCTTTGCAGTAGAGTAAGAAACAACATAATCTGAGAGTAAGGGTCTGAGTTTTGGGGCAAGTCCTCTTGGGAATGTCAGGACAAAGCAACAGTAAATTCAAGGATTGATAAATTGCGTCAAAAGCCTTAGTAAAATTAGGCGGCATGCATTTGTAGGGGATCCATTTCCTTATTCATCATTATCTAACTTTCTAAGCATGAGAAGAAAAAGCAGGAAATGGAAGTTTCATTCTTCATAGGTTGAACAGAACTAAGGGTTCGTGAGAGCATCACGGTATCTGTGAGAATACTATATCTGGGTGAGAAACTAGGGATGTCAGAATGGGATGGATAGTTGGATTGCTTCAATGGCAATGTAAAGGTTTGAGAATAAGTAACAGCAGAAGTAAGACAATAGAAGATAAAGTGGAGATAAGATGGTTTGAGTCCACTGACACAGAAGTTTAGATCTTGGAGAAGAGCCACTCTTGGGGGATGCAGGGTCCTTGGTTGGCCACAGAATTGAGTGGAGTGGAGCTCATTGTTTTAGTTTTTGAGAAGGATGAGAGGCAATGAGGCCCAGCTGTTAGAAGAAACATCATAGTGCATTTTGGCTTTACTACAGATGATTGGAATTAAGGGGCAGTGAAGAGACAGCAAGAGCGTTCTGGAGATTGTAGATAATGATGAGAAAGTTTTGGGGAGTGTTTGATTTAAGCAGGTGATTGGGGCTGGAAAAGAAGGGTGGCTAGGGACAGTCTGGAGGAGGTTGCTGCTGGGGTACCATGAATTGAGAGGAAAGGAATTGTTTGTTTAATGTTGGTTTAATGTATGTGAATGGAGTGATTTCTGAAGGGGACAGCTAAAGCATGGGTTTTCAACGTCTGCACTGTTGACATTTTAGACTTCACAGTTCTTTACTGTGGGGAGATTTCCAGTGCGTTGTAAGATGTTCAGCAGCATCTCTTTTCTCTACGCACTAGATGCCAGTAGCTCACTTCCAGTTATGACAACTTGTGTGGTTTCCAGACATTGCCAAATGACCCCTGTGGGCAAAAATGTACCTTGTTGAGAAGCAGTGACCTAGAGCAAGGAGTTACAAAGAGCACTTAGAAATAGCAGGAGTTTTTCTTCCTAATAGGTTTTGAGTTGTCCAGGGCACAGTGGAGAGGATGGTGAAGGGAAAGGCAGTCCTTGAGACTAGCAGCTGTGGACCTGAGCAGGATGCCCAGCCCACCATGGAGCCTTTTAAAAAATCAACACTAGCATCCTCCACCCCCCCCACCCCCATCTTCCCCATCCCCTTGACCTATGAAAGTAGAATCTTCAGGGATGCTATCTAACCATCTAGATGGCTGGAAAACTCTCTAGATGAGTTTGTGATGCCAAACCTATAAAAATTGGAAAATAGGAGTGTTGGTTCACTGCAGTGAAGTCATGGATCAAAACAGGATGAAAGGAAAAGGGAGGTAGTTGAAGACGTGCATTAGAGAAGAGGGTGCTGAGTAAGCATTTGTGGGAATATTGACTGGAAGAGCAATGTTGAATCTAGATGTATTTGAAAGCTACTTTTATGGTCAATTATGTGTTTGACCAAGGCTTTAGCATTCTTGGCTGTTCTGTTCAGTTTAGTTTGAGCCAGGTGGATTTTATCTAAGACTCAGTGAATGTCACCTTTCTTTTGATGCCAGTAAAGACTTTCAATAAACATTTGACATTCTTGTCTCCTCCCAAATGTGATTTTCCATTAAAAGGTGCAGTATATGTTTCTTCATAGAATGGGACTAATTAAGAAAGATTTGGGACAAGACATGCATATTAATTATAAGCTACACATGGAATTGTTTACTGAAAGACAAACACATTTTTTCTGAATGTGAGAAAATTTAGGTCAAATTGTGCTTTTTTAAAATTCAATAAAAAATCTGGATAGGAGTTAAGAATATATGATTGTAGATTTTAAAATAAGCACTTTTCAGGACTAAAGAATCTGGAAAATTTTTCTTGCTCTTATGGAAAGATGCAAAAATCATAATTACTACCTTTTAGGAACTTTGATTTAACAATACTTAAGCTATTAATATTCCTTAGGTGATCCCCTAAACTCAAGGATATGTAACATGCATTTTAATATTTGATATCATGATTCACTGGAAGGCCCAGTTACTGCCAAAGAAGTATAGTAAAACAGCAGAGATTTTATCTTTTAAATTATCCCATCTGCTATGTAATTTCTCTAGATCCAACTTGATTTTTCTTTTGGTACATCAGTCTTTTGGTGGGTTCTGATTTGCATACCTGGAGGGAGGGGAGTAAATTACATGACTTTTTGAATGTCCTTTTAGCTCGATGGTTTTATGATTACATTTTGCATTTTAAAATTGCCTTTCTCTATGACAACCAGGCTAGCCGGTAGTTTTCTAGCTTTATATTTGTATACAGATCAATTAATATGACATCTCATGCATTGTTTTCTAACACGGAACAGGATGGAGCAGCAATAAAAAAAGGTTAAACTTAGAACCAGATGCAACTGAAGTTTTTCTTGCAGTTAAGTGCGGTTTTCCCAAGGATGCACTTGTGGCCTCTGAGGGTCTAGGTGAGTGTGTGTGTCTGCATTGTATGTGTAGTGGCTGTAGGGTGGGAGCAAGGTGGGGAGAAAAATTTACAGTATTCATAGGTATTGGTTCAGTCAGGTGTGCTGGAGGAAGTCGGGTTTTCTTAGATTACATTCCGTAGTTCCTAGTACATAGTTCTTGGAGATGTTCTTTAGCCGCTCTTGTTAACTGGTAATCTGTAATGATTAGGGTGAAAGCAGGAGCATTTCATCTGTGTGCCTCTCATAAAGCATCAATTGCAGAATGAAATGGAGACAGGGAATGGCGAAGACTACTGTATTCAGTTGAGACTGGTGCAAGTTTAGGTAGGCCAGATTGCAATTATCCCCCGCTGGAACCTGGCCAGGATACACATTAATGCATGCTACTTTCTGTCTAGCCTAATTAAAGGATTGTTAAAGACTAACAAAGTTGGCTGACTTGCAAAAGTTGGTGCTTGCTAAAAGTTGTAAGTTATGAGTGCTTCAACAGTATGACCTGATTTTCATGCTGGGGTCATCTTATTAATTAAAGTTTTCCAATCATCTAATTAGAGAATACAGTCTGAACTGAGTCTGGAGGAGTTCTGGTCTTACCTCTAATTTAAAGAAAAGTAGAAATGAAGGAGAACAACACTCAATTAAAGCAATGCAATGGAAAGTTAGGCTCTGGACCTGCCTTCAGAGATGCCCACAGCAGCAGGGTAATTATTTAGGATACACTTCCAGTAAAGAGACATTAAAGGGACACCAGTGAATTAGCTTTTAGAAGTAGAAATCTGTGCCAGGCCCCAAATTAACTCTTGGACTAGAATATGAGCTCACAGTGGAAAACTGGAAGGCATGACTAACAATACAGGTTTAAACTAAGCAGTTTACTCATTGCTTTGAACATCACGCCTTATTTTTTTGTTCCGTCTAACAGTACTTTTTCAAAATAGCAGAAGGAGAAGGAATGGTTTGATAAGATTTTAGATGATTACCTCACACTTTAAAACATCTTTTCTTAGGGGGAAAAATAAAGTAGACTAAAATATTCCCTGTTTTTTAAAGGTAATGTTCTAGAACTGAGATATAGCACTTAAGTCCTTAATAAACTGGACTGCTTGTCATAGTTGTCTTTATATTCATGCCATGCCGAGAACAGTGCTCTATCCAGAATAAGAAATCTCCCCAGGCATCTTATTAAACACTTCCTATGTGCCACCCACTGGGGAAAGCAGGACAAAAAGGGTGTCAGTGCTGAGAAGTATACCATGGTCAGTGAACATTTGGCAATTGAGTAATCAGAATTTCTTATTTTCCAGCTTAAGTAGTCAAAATGGACTCAGTATTTCTCTACAGGCACAGTGGAAGATGAAGTTTTGGTATAAAGAAGAAGGTGGAGGAGAAGAAGGGGAAAGAGATGGAGAAGGAGAAGGAGAAGCAGCAGGAGAAAATAGATGGAACAGGAAGGACAGAAAAGAACTTTTCGGTTTTTTGGGAAATGTTAAAAGGAGCTGCCCATATCGTAAGTTGTCTTGATCAGTTCCCTGGACACATGTTTGTAGATGCACTTTCCATTTCTGTGGCAGCTGCGTGGTGGAACAAGAGTGCTCACTGCAGCCTTCCCATATTGACCCTCCAGCTGCTGCACAGCTGATTAAATCATACCAGTGTCCAGGTGACTGTGCCAGACAAGAATCTCACAGACCATTTTGTAGATCGTGGGTGTGTATTTTATTTATTTATGCCTCTTGTAACAGACGTGGATTTGTTTTAGTTTGATACTTGTTTTGCAGTTCATTGTGATATTGTTGGCAACCTTTTGCTGTTGAGCAGTACCCATGAACAATTTTTATTTTGTGAAGCCTATAGGAAGATGCTACCTCACAATATTTTAAAATTAAAACCTTACTTATATTCTTTCTTCCATAAGATTCTTTAATATAACTCAGGTCAAATAAAATTGTAGTTTTAGGCCTTGCTCAAGGAGCAATTAGAATGAGTATGTCACGAACCATAGAGAAAGGAACAATGTTTCACAATGATTTGGTCTCAGACACAAAGCATCTGAAATTTTACTCCAATGGCCATTGCTCAGGATTTGGCTATTTGGGCCATTGCTACTGTTTGTAATGAGTGATATTACATGCTGGCCAATCACATGTCACTAGATCATTGTATAAATTGACAGCTCAGAACAAAATGAAGAACACTGACCTGAAAGAGATGTAGTAGAAGTGAAGCATTTACGTAACCAATGGATATTTAAATATCAATATACATCACCATTTTTTCTTATCACTGAGAAATTGTAATAACGCTTTAATAAAACATGGCTCCTTTATATTGTCTCTCACTTAATTTAGATCAGGCATCTTATTTTTACTTTGGAGATGAGAGCAGCTGGTGTCAGGCCAGGTGCTGATACTACTAATGTTGAATGTAAGATGCTGCTGAAGTGGTGAGAGCAAAGGAAATCATTGTCCCTTGATTTGAGCATGCTGGCTCTAAAATTTATTTTTTGATCTGGCATTTGACTTTGCATTATAATCAGGGAGTTGGAAATCACAAAACCGTGCAGCTGCAGAGTATATCTCGATATAGACCCTGTAACATTACCTCACTAACCCAGCTCTCTCATTTAGCAGTCTTTGTAAATGGAAGGAATCTGTTATGTAACAAAAGCTAGTTATTTTTCTTTATACTGCAAGATAGGCCTATAGTTTGAACCCACTGTGTGTGGGAGGAATGCAAGGCTGGGGCAAGGCATGGGGCTGTGGTAGGAAGAGGGTGCCATCAAATTCAAAAATATTTGTTTTCTTATAAGGGTGTCTAGACCCTTGATGTGGGTGTGTATTCATTGATTTTGGAATCTGATAAGATGTTTGATATTGTTCCTAAAGCTAATTAGAGTAAAAAGACTGAACTACTTGGAAATCAGAGAAAACAGAAATTTGTTATTATGCATAGAATTCAATGAATTTGAATATTTTTTTTATATCATAGTTCTTTTATATTGAGGATCTTTCTTTATAGAATGAGAATATAACATTGAAATTAAATAACCCCTTGCCTAATATAAGTTAACTCTTTCAAGACTTTGTATGAATTTTAAAAATATTCCTTGTAGTATATTAATTTTCCCCCTGTTGACCGTGTTTAATGAGATAATTTGCCATATCTAGGCATATGATTTACACAGATGCTATAGTTCTTTGGAATGTATAGCTGCAAATAAAATGACTCCTAGGCCTCTGCCAGCTCACTTCATATCTCCCTTGTCTCATGTTCTCGCTTCCTAACTTCGGGCATTTCTGAAGGCCTTGTTTTCTCTTTGCTGTTCTTTGAGTTTTGCCATTGGGTTATAAATTCTAGAATTGATAAATTTGTTGGTCAATAAATATTTATTGAATACATACAGTGAGACTAGTGCTTGGTATTGTGGGATACAAGAATAGAAAATATGATATGGAGTTTTCCACTTGGTTAACAATACTAGAATGATTAGACTAACTTAGGGAAGGTTCAGTAATGTGGTAAGTCTAGTTGAGGGTTGAAGAGTGGATACATTTTAGGTGCATTAACATGAGAGTTAAAGAAGCAGGCATGAGGCTGGAATAATCTTAGATATGACCCTCCTGTTTAGACTGAAGGATTAGTGTGATGGTAGTGGGTGTTTAGTTAAGAATTGGGTAAGATAGTGAATTTAGACGATAAAGGTGTTTTTAGGAGCCTGCCCACTGGAATCAGATTCTCAAATCCTGACTCCACAATTTGTCACCTTGCACAAATTACTTAACCTCTCTGTGCCTCAATTTCTTAATCTGTAAAATGGGGGTGATAGTAGTATTTAACCTCATAGTGTTGTTGGAAGAATTAGAATAGTTAATTCATGCAGGGTGCTTGGGAGAGTTGCTGTCACCTGTTAAGCACTCAGTGAGGGTTATTTATGTTGTTATGAAGAGTTTTGAATTCTGGCAAAGGAATTTAATTTTGTTTGTTATAAGTAACACGTTCACACCAATATGTAAGGAAAAATAGGGCAGATTCAAGTGGAGGAAGGCTGGAGTTAGGGAAACCATTTTGTAAACTATAGTAGAAAATATCTAGTTTTAAGATGAGAGCCTAGGATAATAACTACAACAAAAATGATGATAAAATCGATAAACTGCATATTCTTTATAAAAAAACCACTTTGATATAATAGTACCTCTTATGATATAATAGTTTCTGCTTCATGCATGAAGAAATGGAAACGTGGGGCTGGTAAGAGTGAAAACAGAATAAAAAACTGATCTCAGAGGATCTTTTAGAGAAGTCATTGTTAAGACTTGATATCAGAGGGTGCTAGGGCAAAGGTGTCAGACAGAGAGCAAGAGGGAAATCACTTTGTTCCTGAGAGGTAGTTAAGTTGGGTGAGGAAACCAGTTAGGTGAGAATGATTAGGAACTTGTCTTGAATTCTTTTGCCTTCCAGGTGACATTAGTGAATGTGATAGTAATGTCCCCAGGTGGCCAAAGTATTTGGTTACAGGTCAAACTTAGCCATACAGATCTGGGACTTAGCTGAAGCGTGGGAAGGGAGAAGAAGGCTGGAACTGTGTTTCTGAAATGCCATTTGTGGGATTTGAAGAGAAAAACGAGTTATTGAAGGAAAAATAGAAAAGTACCTGGAGTGTCTGGAGAAGGACCAAACTGTGCAGCCTCGGGGATCACAGCAGATGAGGGGGAAGGAGAAACAGGAGGGTAAAGCTGAAGAGAAAGTTGAGGAGAAGGGACACTGGGAAAGCCTTTGGAGTCAGAAATAAGAGAGATTTTGAAAGAGCACCTCATTAGAATGAGGAACTTTTGGAAAAATAAATAGGAAAAGAAGGCAAAATACATAGAATATTTCCTCAGAATTTTAACACTGAGCTGGGAGGTAGGGTACTGGGGGTTTAGTTCTGGATTTGCAATTACTGCATGACCCTTGACCAATCATATTCTCTTCTACTAATAGAATTTGCACATTTCTGGATGAACTTATTTTTAAATTTAGGAAGCATTTTGACCTTTTTAATGATCTTGGTGTTTAGAAGTACCATACATAGTCAGGAGCCTGCATATATGCCAGCTATTGCTTGTCATTCTCTTATTGTTAGAACTGAATGATTTTTTCCCCCCCAGATACCATTAAAGGGATCATTAGAGTATTCAGCATGGTTTCAGCTCCAAAGTAAAAGCCCACGTACCCTACAAATATATGAGAAACCACAGGCTTTCACTGAAAGTCTACCTATTCTTAGGTTGAAGCTCATTTAAATGAACTTGCTTATCTATACTGTAATCCACAGCAGACAGTTAGAAGGGACAAGGTGAAAGCAAGACCATGGGCAGGTACAGTGATGACAATAAAAATTATATTATCCAATAATAACTAAAGAGGCCAAAGATATGTCTAGCAAATACAAAGGGGAAAAAACATGTAGTGGTTTGGGGACTCTGCTTTTCTGTGGGTAAAATCAGCTCCTGTTCACCTCACTTGCCTTTGAGGGCATTATTTTAAAAATAGCAATTGTAGGAACTTAAAGTAGTTTACAATTTAAAAGTTACTGTCCCATAACCCTGTCAGCAAGTGAAGAGCTTGTTTCAAAACTAGGTCTTTCTGCTGGAAGATAAGATTGGGTTCAATGTGCTCTGTTTCAGAAAGCAGGGAAATACATGTTAGGCTTTTTGAAAGATTTCTAGTCTTTTAGGCTAAATTATTTTTCAAGAAATAATCTTCTGTTATCTGGAATCACAGTCAAAAGGTGTTTCACTTAGAAGAGATTTTTGACACTAGTTAATTGTTAAAGTTTATTTTAAAATTAGGTTTCAAAGTATATTAGCATATTGACAGCTACTTGAATGCAAAAGTATGTACCAGTGTAATAATATCCTAATCCTGAAAGAAGGCTATGTCACCCAGCTGCACTTCTGCTATCTATTGCTTACCCATCTGGTATTGTTGAAAATGGATGAAATTTTTTTTCTCAGATGCCATTCAGGGGATCATTAGAGCATTCATGATGGGTTAAAATGGGTACATATAAGTTGAGTTTTGCTTTGAGAATCACTTAAACTGACTCTTCTAGCTGTAAAATTCAGTCATTCTGGATATGTCAAAACACCTTATCTTGCAATCTATTAAAATCTCCCACTGTGTGTGTTTAAAAATTTCCTTTGCTTTAAAAACAATGATTAAAACCCTTGTGCAGCATTCGGGATGATACGTGTTTTTAAATAGCAGCCCATCTCAGTTGAAGAGATGGAGTAAGTATCATTAGAATGGTAACTCAAATCAGTCAAAGCACTTTTCTGGAAGATTTAGATTAAAAGTAATTAAGAATTGCTGTGGTTTGCTGATAGATACTATTTTATATTACATTAATTTCCACATTTAAAAATAGTTGACAGGGAGTGGAGGTTGCTCAAGTGGTTGAGTGCCTGCTTCCCATGTAGGAGGTCCTGGGTTCAATCCCCAGTATCTCCTAAAAACAAACAAACAAGCAAACAGAAAAATCAACTCTCATTAGGGAGCAGATGTAGCTCAGTGGTTGAGTGCCAGGTTCCCATGTATGAGGTACTGGGTTCAATCCCTAGTACCTCCTAAAAAAAATAGTGCTTTAGGAGAAATTCAGTATCTAATGAAATGTACAGATTAGGTGGGGGTGATTCACCGAAAAGAACAAAAAAACTGCTGATAGAAGATGGCTCCCCAGCAGAGCTCCTCTTTCGGCAACACCAGTAACAGATACATGACAGAGATACAGGGAAAGGAGTGATTTGTCCTCTTTTTACCGTCAGAATGGTAAAAAAGAATGGAGATTTGAAGAAGAAAAATAAAAATATAACCAGTTGAACAGCACCCACAATGTCCTTTTGAGCAGAACAAATTAGATGTTTAGTGTTGAAAAGTGTTCATAATCTTGGCAAGAGATCAGGCAAGTTGAACAAATGGACTTAGAATGGATTTATGGACCCGATGTCTTGATTACAGGAGCTCTACTACTTTACCCCAGAACAGCTCTGGAATAACTTTTATTCAATTGCTTAATTTCGATTTTGTCTGGAACATTTCTTGGTTACATATGTACCAAATGGGGGAAAAAACAAACAATAAATTTAACTACTTGATAGTTTTAGGTTTTTATTGAAGTCAGTGCCAGCCAATCAGAAGGATCTAGTTACCTAGTAGACTGTGTATTATTACTTTGCACATCAGATATCTTTAAGAAATCTGGTATAGGAGAATGTGGAATATGTGAAATTCCTAACTTATATGTACTTTTAACAAAAGCTTTGTGCCTTTGAACACTTTTTATGAGATGGTGTTATGACTAACAGTAAAAACCAGAAATACTTCAAAATATTTTCCAAGATCTTTCTTACTTTTAAAAGGCAAAGATGAGACCTAAAGTTAAAAGATGGGAGTACAGAAAGAGAAGAGAAAAAGCATAGTCTTAAAAAATTTTGACAGTAGAATTGAGCTTTCAAAATATCACAGGAGAGCAGCCCCACACTTTGTAAATTACAGAGGCATATTTGAATTGTTACTGGAAATGAAGTTTAAGTGCAAAAATAGGATAAATTGCTAACCATTTTAAAGATTTTCATACATTTTAAAATATTGGGACATAAGCAACAGGGGCCTAATTAATTCCATATATATTGTCTTTAAGCTTTGGGGGAACTTTCTGGTACCTCTGAGGCAGAGCAGGTCTACCCACAGACTCACCCTCTGAGTCTGCTGCTGTATACCCTATAATTCTTATTTGTCCTTATTTCTAGAAGCAGCAGATGTTTGATTAGTGTTGTGAATTTCTGTTTCCTCACCAGAAAAACAGCGGAAGGGGTGTGTGGGGCACAGAGCTGGTAATCTGGATGACGCCTGGATGGGTCCCATTAAATTCTTTGGGGCCTGGCAGTCATAGCTAATATGTTCCAAGGATCCCTTCATCCACCTTATATACTGAACACACATTGAATCCTCTGGAGTGCGTTTGGCAATTTGCAAGGTATGGAACAAGCTAAGATAGGGCAACCTCCCTCAATCAGTTAAAAATTCACTGGGGAGTGGATGTAACTCAGTGATTGAGTGCCTGCTTCCCATGTACAAGGTCCCGGATTCGATCTCCTAAAAAAAAAATCACTTAATTCAGTAGTCTACCCTCTGTATATATGCCTGTGGATAAGGTCTGGAGATGAAGGGAATTGGCATGTATGGAGCACACCCCTGTGTCCAGAGCCATCCAAATCTATCAAACTCAAACTTTATGATGCTCATGGGGTAGGTATCAGTAAATTCAGTAACTTGGTACATGAGTAAATCCTCTCTCCTTTAAAAACAATACCTATCTGGAAGGTGAGTCAATGTTATATTTACTAATTAATATATGTCTAATCCCTGATCCTGAATATACTTGAAAGATCATTCCATCCAGCTCTCTGATTTTAAGTTGAGGTTATGAAGCCAGAGAGGTAAAGGAACTTTACCAAGGTGATCTGTCTCTTTATTTTCTTATCAATAAACCAAATATAGTATTCTGAAATAGACTACAATGATGAGTATTAATTTAGTAGAAGATAAGAACTCTGAAAACATGAATTTTCCCATGGTAGCTCTATGGAGTGTCTTGCAGTAGCCAATGTAAGGAGCATGGTAACTTAATGCCCTGGAATCTGATATTCCTGGGTGGGGAAAATGGACTGGAAGAGGGTCCTTCCCTCTTCACTTCAAGTTTGATGGCCCAGCCTCCCTCTTCTAGGCCAGAGCATCAAATTAAGAAGGAATTAAAAAATAATCTTATGATGGTTAGGCTAATGTGTCAACTCAGTCAGGTAATGGTGCCCAGTTGTTTGGTCAAGCAGGCATTGGGCTAATTGTAATACAAGGGCATTTCATGGATTTTAATCATCAGTGAGTTGATTGCGTATATGACTGATTGCATCTACAATCACCTGAGGAGATTACCGTCAGCAGTGAGTGAAATCTCATTCAACCAGTTGAAGGCTTTAAAAGGAGAAGTGATTTCAGCATTTAGAGAGAGAATTCCCATTTCTCCTTCAGACAGCCAGCCATTGCCTGAGGAACTCATTGAGGACCTTCATGCAGCCTGCCCTATGGAATTTGGACTTGTGCATCCCCATGGTCGCATGAGACAATTTTATAAAATCTCATACTATTTACAGATATCTTCTGTTGGTTCTCTTTCCCTAGAGAGCCCTGGATAATGCAATTCTGCATGTTTAACATGTTTAAGTGACAGATATTATTGAATTATCAGTAGTGAGTCTTAATTTTTCCTCTTAACATTTTGTAGAAACACTTTAAAGTATAATTTACTGATGGGCTTTCCATCAAGAGGTTACAGTTGTAAAAAAATGTGAAGTTCATATTACTTTATTGGAAGTTAACTCATTTCCCTGCTTTATTTCAAAATTAATTGCATTCAAATTTGTTAAGTATTACTATCACAGTAGAAAATGATCTAGCCTACAAACAGTGTGCATGTGTTCTATTTTGTGATGGAGATGTCATTAAGGACATTTTCCCTAGATATGTCCAAAAAGTGTGTGTAAGCATGACTAGCTGTGTTGAAACTATTAGACTAATGTGCTCTTTTAATGGACAAAGGCTACATGGTTTGCACAATGGTTCTGACTTTTATCTCAGCTAAATTTTAAATTACCAATAGAAGCAGCATATTTTTTGCTAGACAATGTGAAATCTACTATACCTCTTCTTTTGTTGCATAAAGGAAAGTCTTTGTTTAATCTACAGAGCTTAATATTGGGCTAAAAATATGATAGGCCAGATAAGCTTTAGAGTATGAGGAGAAAATTGTAATATTCTGTTATGATTTATAATGTTATACACCCAAAACCCTTGCAGGCCCTCTTTTCTTTATCCTCTATTTAGGGCAGCAGAAATAGTTTCCTCTCTTTTGTAAGAAATTGTTGTAAGAAATCTGGCTCAAATAAACCCAGTGCGGCGACAATCTTGTCTTTAATCTTGGAAGCTTTCTCTTGTGCCTGTAAAACAGAAGTAAATCTGAAAAGCAGATGTAACTAATGGCTATAAATATTGTTTTCACTAACTTCTGAATTTAAGATGAAGAGTGCTAATAATTTTAGGCTTTAAAAACAATTGCATGCAAGAGATTTGAATTTAGGGAAAAAAAAAGTCTTTTGTTTTCTTAGTCATTAACTATTTGACCTTTGCCTTAGAACTGTAAGCCAGCTATTTGGAACACTTTTTTTCTCATTGCAGAAGTCTACTATTTAAAAAGATGCAACTTGTTTTGCAGGCTTCCCCAATCCTCTTTAATTAAGCATGTAGTTTAGCACTTGTATAGATATGTTTGAATTACACTTCAGTAAATCCTTTAAACATTTTTCCATTCTTTAAAGTGACTCTTTCCTCTTTCTTGATGATATTATATCCTAGTTCTTTTGCTGTCCTCATCTCTTACTCTTTCCCAACAAACTCCCAGGAAAAAAGCCAAATTGTTTTTTCTCTCTGTTTATTGTTCCTGAACAGCCCCTTTCTCCTTTATTGAGAGATACCACTATTTTTCTGAGTGTAAAATGAACATTAAAAATGTAAACCCTTATATAATAAAGTTGCTTAATACTAGTTAATTTTAATTCAACTACAGAGGAACTTCAAAAATGTGTTCACATTCACACATATCTTTACCTATACATTCCAAAAACCAGGGCCTGTACAGACAGAATGAGTAACTCACTAGGAAAGATAACATTATGGAACCATTTCTCTACCTCTTTCAAAAGGAGGAGAATGATTTCAACATCCTGTAGGACAAAGGGATTTGTGATTATCTTCTTTATAACCTAGTAAGTTAGCCTGTTACGGTTTCATGGATTATATTAGAAGACATGAGACTCCTGGGTCAGAGACAAAGGATTTCATTATTCACAGCACAGCAAGCAGCATGAGCTTCATCATGTGAATCAGATCCCTTTGTCCTCAAGTCGCAAGATGGGGGCTGATTCCATGGGCCTAGATGAATGCTATGCATGCTGTGGGTTTGCATCAAAGCTAAGGAACAGTAGGCCCTTTTCTGAGGCTCTCTTTCAGGTAGGAGGAGGCTGTGTGATTGGTTCTGGCCAATGGACTTTGAGGTGACATCTCACCAAGGCAAGGGATATGGTGACAGAAACACCATGTTTTGAGATGCATATGTCACAATGGAGAGAGGCTGAGGAAAGCAATTGTTAGAAACACTATTGCTAATTATTTTCATCTCTGCTTAAAAGAAATGCCTGTTTTGTGTGATTTTTATTATATAATCAGATATTTGGGCAGTGAATATAGATGCAAATAAACACATTTACGTATATGGGATATGTACTCAAGGATTTGTAACTAATAGGGCATTTGTGATATAAAAAAATTGAAAACAGCTGCCCACAGGATGAGGTTTATTCATTTGACGTATTTATTGAATACCTACTATGTACCTGACACTGCTCTATATCTTAGTTACTTCAAACAAAACAGACAACGATTACTGCGCTGATGCAGCTTATATTGTAATGCAGGAAGATGAGAAATAAACAATAAACATAATAAATATGTAAAGTAGATATCAATTTAGAAGGTAAGTGCCATTTTAGAAAGAAAACGTAGAACAAGATAAGGGGGTGTTGTTTAAACACCAGAAATTTGGTTTAAACAACAGAAATTTTTTGTCTCACAGTTTTGGAGGCAGAGTCCAAAGTCAAGGTCTGACAGGCCATGCTTTCCCGGGGTTCTCTAGTGTTCTCTTGCTGGCTTCTTGCAGTCCTTGGGGTTCCTTGGCTTGCATCTCTGCATCTGTCACGTGGTCATCTGCTTCTTTGTTCTCTGACTTATTTTTACTTTTAGCTTCTATTTTTCCTGCTGAATCATCTGTGTCTGTGTAGATTTCCTCTCCTTATGAGGTAGAAGACCTTTCTAAAATTGTTGTTTAGTTATGTTTGTCATGAAATTTTATTTCTCATGTGTCTTTGCTTTCCCCTTTCTTTAATGTATCTCTCTCATTCACCATCTGTTAAACTTTCTTTTGGCTGTCTTGATCCTGCTGAAATATCATCTCCACTGTGAAGCCTTCTCTGATGTCTCTATCCTCCCTCTGTATTTACTGAGTGCTCAGAAATTGAAATTCTGACTTACTATTATTTTTCTCTCTATCTGCCTCTAAACTATAGAGGCCAAGTTCAGGTATTATTTTCCTCTGTATTGCCTGATCCAGTTAACGTTTGTCGAATGGGTGCACTTTTTTTTTTTTT
>JAQZBX010053596.1:0-18842 GCA_029593785.1 Cabassous unicinctus | reverse complement strand
CGTAACAGGAGAGAGATGCAGGGGAGAGACAAGACGAGATGCTCTGAAAACCAGGAACTAAGGTGGCGCTGGTGGCAGAACACCTCTCTCCTACATCGGAGGTCTCCAGGATCGAATCCTGGTGAAGACTGGAGGAGGAGGATGAGAAGAGATGGCAGGAAACAGACACAGAGAATTGCCCAGCGAATGGACACAAAACAGCAAAATGGGGAAGGGGGGGGTTTAAAATGGATAAAGTAAATTAAAAAAATAAAAATAAATTTAAAAAACCATCTCTGAACTCCTTTCTTCCTCTTCCTCCTACTCCATGCAAGTCAAATCTTGCTTAAATTGTTTTAAAAAATTATTCAGTGAATCCAAACTCCCAATAACTACCATGTACCACATTCATTTTCTGTCCAGCAGATGTGTGGCCCAGAGAGATGTGCAGGTTTTCTCTGAGCCCCCTTTCTCTTGGATACACAGGAGAAACCATCCTCTGTATTCAGTTTTGCTGTCGTCAATCCACTGCATGAAGAATCACCTCCAACTTCAAAGACGAGTGACTGCACAGGAGCCTAGGGGTCCTGTATCAAACTTACCCCAAATACCTGTCTGTCGACCCAACAATTAAGGGAGCTTTCATCAATGCTGCAGACCCAGGGTATTCACCAATTTAATTTAACATGTATTTATCAAGCACCTACCCCATGTTGAGCAATATATAGACCCAAGAAAATAAGAAAGGATGTAGAAAGCATTAGCCCCACCCACCAGCCTAATGATATGGCTGCAAGCCAAGACTGAGTTCTAGGAAGAATCCCAAGAAGCACGGTGGCATAGAAACAGCAGGGAACCTGCAGTGGAGCCAGGAGACCAGTTGACCATGGGCAGACTCTCTGCAGCCTAAACTTCCTCATCTGCAAAATCGGGAGGTCCAAGCAAGGCCATCTCAAAGGTCCCTTGAGTCCATCGGGCTATGCATTTGTGAGCAGCTAAGATGGTCGGCCTTGTTTGGTTGCAAGGATGAGAGCCCCCAGCAAGCTACCTCAAGAGAGGCAATGGGGTAAAGAACAATATTATCGGATACACAAGGACTGGATACGAACCTGGAGACCCCAGAAAGAAACAACTCTGGGGGCCGGTACCTCTCACTCTGTGAGGTACGGGCATGCTGTCCCCGCTTCCCTCATCACACCTCTGCTTCTGTCTGTGAATCCACACAGTTCTTGCTTCCTACATGGATTCATATTTTCCGCTTCCCCATAATTTCATATTACACATGGTTTCAGCCACGGCTCGATTCTGATTGCTTCAGTAGATAACTGGAAAATTCTCTGTAAGTTGAGTAATTCACAGTAAGAACATCTGATTGCCCTCGCTTGTCTTTTTCACCATGGATCATCATCCACCGTGGCCTGGTGGTGCTCATGTCAGGCACACCAAGGGCCGATCAGACAGGGCTGAGGCACAGGGCACCCTGGCACTAAGCGGGGCAGCCCCTTTTAAAAGGGGACATGGGGTGGCTGAGAATGTGAATGTCAAAGGCCGTAATATATGGTACAAAAAGTGTCTAGCAAAATAGCTTACCTGGAATAATCACCCCAGAAACAATGGCACTTTTTCTTCCACACCCCCCACTGAATCCCTAATTGGGCTGCACTGGAAAGTGTCTGGATACACTTACCCTCTAACTTTAATGTTTTGGAGCCAGGGAAAGAAATAACCGCACATCCCACCGACATCAATAGACCTACAGATATCCCTACCGATGGCTCGTACCTCTATACACGGTGGGACTGGGATCAGGCAGGAAGACCCCTGGATTACAAGTCCTGGGCCATTTATGTTACCTTGAGAAAAATCACTTAATGTTCCTGGGCTTTGAGTCTTCTCACTTGTAAAATTAGAATAATGTCTTCTCTATACCCTTTATGGAATTATAATAAGAAACAGAGGAATAAACCAATTAAAAATTGCTTTTAAAAGCATAAAGTCTAAGTACATATAAATAAGTTAAAGAAATGAATAACTTTAATTAAATCAGAGAATACAGTCTTTAGGTATAGAAAAAAAAGACTAGAAGGAAACACACCAAAATGGCCCACTAAATGTTACCTCTGAGAGGGGAAATACTGGTGATTTTCATTTCTTTATACTTGTATATTTAAAATATTTTTCAATGATAAACAGAAAAATATTCAAAAAAACTTGTGGCCCATCAGATGCCACTTTCTTCCGTGGCTTCGCCAGTGGTCTTCTGGACATTTGATTGTTCGGTTTCTAAGTGTTACACTTAAGATGTTGGGCAAAGGAAATAAAAGGAGGTCAGCTTCGAACCAATCAATTTCTGCCACATGTTAGCCGCTCCTTTGAAAGAATTCGATAGAAAATGATGGTTGAAACCTCGTGGCTGAAACGAGCCTTAGAGTTTGCATTTCAGCTATTCAGGCTGCCCTTGCTCCCTGCTACTGATTTAACTCTGCAATGCTGTTTCATCTCACTTGGGAAACCCATATGGTGTTTAGTGAAAACTGCTTAAAACAAAA
The DNA here is from genome assembly GCA_029593785.1 of Cabassous unicinctus. Classification (NCBI taxonomy): domain Eukaryota; kingdom Metazoa; phylum Chordata; class Mammalia; order Cingulata; family Chlamyphoridae; genus Cabassous; species Cabassous unicinctus. The sequence continues at coordinate 16,314 of JAQZBX010053596.1, read as the reverse complement.
CAAACTGCTCACAGATCCTCCAATAAAGAGGTACGATGTAGAAGTTTATGCTTATGTGGCTTTTAAAAGAGTACTGCACACAGAGACCCAATATATCAGCAATGGACTGTCTGATGGTAATGATAAGAAACACATACTTTCATCACCAAACAAAATATTTTTGAGGCCCTATTGTATGCCAGGCTCTGTGCTAAATGGAATATAATGGTGACAACACGTAACACAGTGCAGGGGACATATGTCTGGACATACTGGAGGTCCCCAATAAACAAGTGTTGAACGAACATATGCACATCCTCTGCCTCTCCATCTTACCCACGAAAGTGGGCAGAGATATCCCTGAAAGGATATTTTTTTTCCTGAAGGATTTAGAACCCAGCGGTGCCCTGAGGAAAAGGGGCAGGTGACCAGGGGTGAGCCACCATGTGCCCCTCCCCACCAGCTCCACCACCTTAAATTAGCCCTATGGAATCAAATTAAAAATCAAAGAGATAAAGGAGAGGAAGAAATGTCTCAAAAGGTAAACTGAACATCAAAGGTAGACAGGATATTAGATGATAAGGAGGAATTACTGTTAATTATTATTGGACTGTTAATGCTGTGCTTATGGGTTTTTTTAAGTTCTTATTGCATAAAGAGCATTTAAGGATGAAGTACTATAAGTCTGGTATCCTTTCTATCTGACGTGAACCCTGTTGGAAGTTGGGGGTTAGGACACAGGGCTATGAGACTGGCCATGTGTGAAAGCTGTGGCTGCTGGGTGATGGGGAACAGTGGTTCTGAACACCGGGGTGCTCAGAGTACCTGGTGTCTATGTTCTACCTCCAGCAATTGTGGTCCAGATGGTCCAGGCTTTGGAATTTTTAAGGATCCCCAAGTGATTCTAATATGCAGACAAGTTAGGGAGCCACTGGGTTACACTAGTCTCTAACTTGTGAGCATGTTTGATAACGTGCAGAATAAAAGTGCTGTTTATTAATGCAATGGGGACAAAAAGGCAGTTAAGTATTTGATGGGGGAGGAGGGGCAATGGGCAGGCAGCACCCCCACACACACCTTTGTCTGAGGATGGAGGACTCACTGGGAGCCTCTCAGGTACTTTAGTCCCAGGCTCCTGTTGTCAGCTGCTGTCTCTCCATCTCTTGATTCCCAGTACAGAGTGGGGCCCACATAAGATGAAGCAATCTCTACCCTCAAGTTCCTAAAAAGAGCCCCAAGTAAGGCTGGATTTCACAGTGGAAGCCTCCTTTCCCCCTCCCCTCTTCTGCTTTAACACACACACACACACACACACACACACATACCATTCTTCCTTGTCTCCTCTTTTGTGCGGGTAAATTAGCCACTTTCACCTTCTGCTAGAAAGGTGAGGCCAGAGCCTCATAACAGCGCGTGATTGAGTTTAATCACCCTTGGACAGATGGATGGGTTTTTACCTACTCATTTCCAGCATGACCTGCAAGTCCCTCTTACCTGGCTGCCCACAGACCCCCACTGACAGGCCCATTTCTCGGCTTCCTTAAGGGATAATGCTTCATTTTAACCAGAATGTCTCAATGGTAGGTTTCATGGTGCTCACTGCGGGGATGTGATTTTCCTTCATGAAAATGCTATTATTGTAGAACTCCAGGCTCACAGGCCTCCCAGCAATGCTTCTCTATTGTTTGCGAGGAAATGTACTTTGGAGAAGGATTTGCATTTGGTTCTCTAAAATGAGCCAAATGTGCTGACAACCAAAGCCCTGCAAACAAACTAACTTCAGCCTGCCTCCCAGACATGCACAAGCCCCTGGCTACAGGCAGAACTACTTCATTCCAAATGTGGAAGAAACCCCACGCCCCAAAAATGAAAAAAAAAAAAAAGACCCAGTGGTCTTTAGACACCCTTGGCTCCATCTAAAGAGTTCTAAAAAGTGTTCTTTCCTTCATTCTTCTTTAGGTCAGCCCTTCTTAGATGCCTATCACGTGTGGGGTCGGGGACAGCCTGCGGGGCCATCTCAGCCCTGGAGAAGGAAAGGAAATAACAGGTGTTAAGCACCTACCAGGTGTGCCAGGCATTGTCCGAGACCCTTTACAGCAGGGGCTGCACATTTCAAAGCCCACAGGGACAGGGAAGGAAAGTGAAGCAAGTAGAGCTGGGCATCCATCAGGCACACACCCCACCAAAGAAGGCAGTCACTACTTCACTCCAGACAAATATTTCACACGGAACTATCAGCTCAGTGTAGCCAAGTCTATTTTTTCCCAGCTGAAACTCCAAGTGGAATCTCTCCACTTTTTTATGATAAATAATTCAACTTTTAAAAAAGGAAACACCATTATGACCAATACTGTGTCTTTGGACTGGACTCCCCTGATCTCCGGTCTGCTTTCTATTTCTGTCTCTCTCCATGCCCACCCTGAATGTAGCATCATCTTTTGGCCTCCCAGCCTTTGCCCTGTTGCCCCTCTGCCTTCACTGGGCTCTCTCCCCTCCTTCATGGACCAACTTGAACCCAGACTTTGGGATCCAGTGCAAGCACCAGCTCCTCCAGGAAACCACCCTCCGTGCATGCCCCGGCTCCCAGGGCATCCGCAGCACACTTCTGTTAGAGTGCTCCTACGGCATGAAAGCGTCTATCAGCTACCTGTCTCCCCACCTGACCAGGGGGGCTGGGTCTAACTGTCTCGGCATCCTCAGAACCCAGCCTGTGCCTGGCACATAGTAGGTCTTGAGCGTATGTTTGTTGAATGAGTGAGTGCATGAGTCCATATTTCATTTACTCCTCACCAGGCCCCCAGGACGTTGGTGTTCTTATCCCCATTACACAGAAGAAAGCACTTTTTTCTTTTTTTTTTTTCTTTCAGTGTTTGGAAGGCAGGTTTATTTAGTAAGGAAGTACTGGGGCAGAGAGAACTAAACAAGCAAAAAAGATGGGTAAAAAAAAATAATGAACAATTATGCATACACACACACCAGCCCCCAAAACCTCAACCTCCTTAAGCAAAACTCACTCCAAACACACACACAAAAAAACCCAGTGTGATAGTAAATATATTTATTGGAGTAATTATGAAATCCAAGAATTCTACTCCATATTTCATGTAAATGCGTTGGTGTGAAACTTCTGCGGCATCTCCCAGCTTGTGGGAGGCTGAGCTGTAATCCCCACCGGGTCTAACTCCACAGCCTGTGCTCTTTGGAATGCACCGTGCTGTATCTTGTATCTCGTATCTCGTATCTTGCCAATTTTCTCCTCACAGTCATCAGGATCTCTGAATCACGTGCAAATATTTTGCACCTACTGAAAACCATAACCCTGGCTTGAGTTACAAATGAACTGCATGTTCAAATCACGTAAAAAGCATTTCAACATGTGGTCAAACCACGCACCGGGTTATGTACAGTCACTTCAGGCCTTGCTGCGTCAAGGCCTGAAGTGGATCAACAAATCTGTATTTTTGAGATAAACAAATCTGTATTTTAAAGATGCAACTAAATATCCGACATCTGGTGCATGTTAACTGAAGTCTCGCTCCTCCCCACCCACCCGCCCCAATCACTTAGGAATTTTCAAAACAACACAAATCATCGCCTATTCTGCCTCTGACCTTTTAATTATTTGAAAGAAAATATTACCAAAACATTGCTCTCCCTTTGGGGAAAAAAAAAAAGAACAGCTTATTAGCATTATTCCCCCACACCCGATACTCCTGTGCACAAACTTTCACTTTTCTTAGATGCTCTTGAGCCCCCAAAAGTGGCTAGGGCTTTGGGAGGAAGTGGGAGGTTGCTCAAACCCTTCGCCTGAGAATAAGGACCCCAGTGCTCCGGGGAAACTTTTCCGCAAGCTTCGCCTCGGGCCTGGGCATCAGCAGGAAGCCCCCACCCGTGCAAAGGCGCGGGGCCCCTCCCACCTGGTCAGCAACTGCCTCCGCGCCCTGGGCAGCTGGCTGCACGCGCTCAGCTGCCCAAATCCAAGTGCCTGGACTGCCACCTTGTGGCCTCTACGAGTAGCACATCCTGGTGGGCTGGCTCCAAAAGGCCTCTGTTCCCACGGAGTGTATCACTTTCCAGAGACCTCGGTAAGATAGGACAGCGAGGGATGGGAATAGAGAGGAGAAGCAGATTCATTTGGCAAAATTGAAGAGTACCCATGAGGAGGGTTGGGGGCGGGGGGGCCATTTGTTCTCCATACAATTAAGACTTTCTATCAGGAATGCTGCACGAGTTTAAATGTCCTAAATACAAATCACAGATACATCTTTAAAGATGGGGCTTCCCAATGGTTCTTAAACTTTGGTTGGTGTCAGAATCTCCCAGGAAGTTTGTAAAAATGTAAGTCTGTTTACTCAGAATCTATGCTGCGTAGATTCCTTTAACAGGCTTCTCAGGTGATTCTGATGCACAACATTTGAGAACCCCCAAATCGGCCCTGCCCCTGCCCATGCAGGTGGGGAGATCCCAGGCCAGAGATGGCACATGAGAATGCCAGGGTGATGCTTTTTGCTCCATCTTCACCCATCTAAGGAATGAACTTCAAGTTCTATGCACTTTCAATTACTCAACCTGCTTATGGCCTGGAAGGAATAAATAATAAATAAGCAAACAAAACAATTTCAGAGCATGAAAACCAGCCAGGTTCTGGGACGAGTGACTGGGAGTGGGGACTCCTATAACAATGACACTAACAATTCTGGACCACTGACTGGGTCCCATACCACTGACTATGTTCTAAGGGCTTCACACATATTAACGTGTATAAAATTCACAACAGCCCTATAATGTAAAGGTATCATGATCCCTGTTTACTGCTGAGCAGAATGAGGTGCAGGGCAGTTAAGTGGTTGGTGAATATGACACAGCCAGCACATGCCAGAGCTAAGATTTGAAGCCAGGCAATTGGGCACTATGGGCCCCGCTTAGGGAAGGTAACATCTGAGCTGAGACCTGAGTGGCATCAGCCAAGCTCAGTTCCAGGGGCCAGAGCATTCCACGTTGCTGGAACAGCTAATGCAAGGAGGCAGGAGCAAGCTTCCAGAAACTGAAAGAAGACCAAAGTGGAGCAGCCACAGAGGGAGTCAGAGGGAAAGAGAAGATCTCAGTGGGTAGCAAGGTTAGATCATAAAGGATCTCATGGGCTGTGGTGAGGAGGTTGGATTTTTTTTCAAATGGCTCTAGGAAACCACTGGAGGGTTTTAAGCAGGGAGAGACTTCAGCTTTTGCTTTCCTCCTTACCGCTTCCCTCAGTGGTGTATATTAAACATGGTTGCAACAAGAAACCCAAGTCTGGAAGGGCCTTGAGAAACGAAGTCTCTGATTTCCTGGATTTTTTGACATATTTCACCAATATTTCATGGAAACTTAGAATGTTCGGGGCTAGAGTATCATGTCCATTTCTCTACTCATGAACTACCTCATACCGAGGTCAGTTCTTCTCGGCAGCCATCACTTACTTCGTCGACGGCCTTCCCTCCAGCTTAGCCTCAGACTTTGTAATTCACTTTTAGCTTACCACACTGCCATCACATCCTCGTGGTCCTGGGAACAGCACTTGATCTTTCTGGAGTCTGATTTCCCACCACAGGGGGACAAGATTACTTGCCCCTACTTAAGGAGATCCATGAAGACCTGTAATTGCTGGGGGTGAGTTAATGATTTTGAATAAGAAACTGCAGCCCAGTTAAGGGAAGAAGAAGCAACGAAGGAAATAGATGTGTTAGTATTTTTACCATGAAATATCACTTATATCTGCATAAACCCAAGAAGATTAAAAGAGCTCCTTTACATGAAGCATTTGCCTTCCTCAAAGGTATTATTATTGTGAGCCCATGTTTCCGAGGAGGGAGTATCTTACAGGAGCTGCTCATCCCTGAAGCTTTCATGGTGAACAATCCTGGCTTTGTATCTTGACCAATTCACCTCATCACAGAAAGTTCCAAACCCTGTGCTATATTGAACATTTATTTTTTTATTGGGGGAAATTTTAGGGAACTGCTTCTCCTCACTGGATGCAGTACTCAAGGGACAACAGATCCAGTGCCTGCCCTCCACAGTGGAAGCTGGAGGGGTCCCAGGAGGCTCCTTCTACCCTGTCCTCCTCTCACCAACTTCAAACAGGGCAGTCATGTGACCTAGGATCAGTGCAGCCACGTGATCTTGGCTAAGCCAATCAAACACTTGCTTCTTAAAAATGTAAAATCTTGACAGAGTGACACAAGGAACGGCAAGAAATCAGGGTCCATTTATTCCCACAGGGCCCAGTGAGATCAATGAACAGAGCAGGTTACCAAGACTTTCTGGAGCATCTGGTTCTCACCTACTCCAAGCCTAGTTCTTTGCTTGTGAGCAACCCCATAAAACTTCTTAAAGGATAAGTAGTCCCTATTATAGGTTGAATTTATACCTCCCCCACAAAAAAGAGATATTGAAGTCCTAAATCCCAGTACCTTATAAACATGACTTTATTTGGGAATGGGGTCTTTGCAGATGTGATCAAGTTAAGATGAGGAAGTATTGGATTAAGGTGGACGAGGAGATTAAACACAGGCAGACAAGACAGAAGACAACTATGTGCAGACAGAGGCAAAGTTGTGCTGCCACAGGATGAGGAACGTCTGGGGCCCCCAGAAGCTGGAAGAGGCAAGGTAAGATGCTCCCCCTAAGGCTTCAGAGGGAGCGTGGCCCTGTTGACACCTTGATTTTGAGCTTCTAGCCTCTAGAAGTGTTTTAAGCTACCCATTTTGTGGTAAATTGTTAGGGAAGCCCTAGGAAGCTACTATTTGCTAAAGTTAGTCAAAGTTTCTGTTACATGCAACCAAAAAACCCCAGTTATATACAATGAACATTCAGGTATCACAGTATGCATCAGTAAGCATCTGGTATTTGTTAGGAGTAGCCTTTATCTGCTATCCAAAAATACCGTGGGAAATCTACCTTAAAATTGGGAGTTATTTTTCTCTCACATTGCAGAAGCCCAGGGGTAGGTCTTCCAGGGCTGGTACGGTGGCTCCATGATGTCAAAAATGGCTCAGCTCCACCATCTTTAACTCATGCTTCCATCCACAAGTCTCCTTGTGATCCCACCATCGTGCCTCTTACCATCCCAACTATGTTCTAGGCAGGAAGAAGGAGGGAGAGGGGGGAAGCAAAGAGTGCCCTGCCAATTGGGTGAGCCCTCTTGAAAGAACTTTGCTGGAAATTTCCATAGACCTGACTTAGAATCATGCCTCCACCACATCTTTACTGAATGACTTTGAACAAGACACAATTCTTCAGAGCCTTAGTTGCCTAATATGTAAAACCTGCCTCAATCAAGGAGGACTGCATTTGGTTACAACCTGGAGCCCCACGTAGTTCTAAAGTTTCCAATAGTTGGAGTGTCCAATTGCCCTGCAAAGAGCAGCAAGGCAAAAGAGATATGCTGCTCATAAAGTGAATAGAACTTTTAAAATTCTTTCTTTGCCCCAGGAAGACTCTGAATTGTGCCTTGAGCTCAAGCAGGAATCTGTCCTTCTGGATTTTTTTAGAAATTAGAGAAGCAAAGCAACTACAATCAAAAGCCAGGAACTCCTCTCAGGCAGCTGGGGGCTGAGTGAGAGAATTGCATGTTCAGAGTCAGTGCCAAAATATGCCTGAGTGCCTGTTACAGGAAGACAATTCTCCATGGGTATCTTGGGTTTCTGCACACATTGCAGAGCAAAGGCACAGACTATATCATTTCAAACAGGCTTGGAAGATAGAGATCATATCTCCCTCCAGAGCAAAGGAAAAATTTGCTTTTTACAAGTATGATAAAGACAAGGTCTCCCTCTGGAGCAATGGGTAGTATGCATATACCTATTATAAAAGATCTGGGTTCCCTGAGCTCAGGGTTCCTCTCCCATAATGCAATCTGCTACATATATAGATGTTACCTGGGCTTCTTCACATTGCCCTGTGGGAATTGGTACAAATGCCAACACTCCGGGCACTGTTCTTGTCAGGAGTATTGAGGTTCTTGGTCTCTGGCCCAGGAACCTACTAGCATCCATGGAACCATGGCAGGCTAACTCGTTGGCTTGCAGATAGGGTAAAATCCCAGGCCCTTCACGGTCTTAGCAGTCCCTCCCTCCTTATCACTGTGCCCCCATTCCTGACCTACCTCCCTATGTAAACACCAGGCCCTTAGTTCCCAATCATCCTCAGAAAAGAGAGAGATGTTTTGCACTATCACCAAATTCAGAGGAAACTCAGAATAGTTCTCTGTGTGTTTTTAAGAAGTAATTTTAAGAAAAAAAGTGGTTGCACAAATAATCCTTCCAGGCACTCGCCCTTGCTGTGAACAAACCCTTGGCATGACCAAGTTAGAGTAAACTTGCCCATAGTGATGGATGGTGCTCATGGGACTCAGTTCCTTGAGGCACTAACTGAGATTATGTGTCAAACCCAAGGGTTCCCAGAAGGGATCCAAGAGCTATGGAAGACATGAATTTATCTCCAGCTTTCATCTTCCAACATTATCAGGCAGAGCTGCTCATCACCAGTTTTTGTTTTCTGTATTTTTAGTTTTTTATGAACTAGAAAGTTAAAGGAAGGGGACTGAAATAACAGGCTAAGCTGATAGTGGATGGAACAGTCCATGTTGTTTGACTTTTCAATCTTAAAAACCTTCAGTCACTCCAAACACACAAAGAATGATCAGATAAGAAATAATCTGTTCTTGGTCATGCCCAGCCCTCTGTTGACATCTGCTGAGGCTACATCAGAAATCAAGCACTGAACTGTAATAAAAAAAAGATAACGATCACCCATGCCAATTCCATTCATTTTTGACCCATCTGCAATCCAGGTACATCGGAAAGTCAGCCCTCAGAGAGTAAAAGTGTGCGTGTTTCAGCTGTCAAACCCCATCTTTCCATGTTAGAGGACTCTAAAGTAAAAGCCACCTTTCTCAATTTCCATTCTCTTCAGAGAAATAATAAAAGGCGTTATTTCCATGAGCACATCCACATTGGCAAGCAGCCTCCTGCTGTGCTATTCCTAAGAGAAGGGCTGTGCCATAGAATCCCCAGATGTCAGAGCTGAATGGGACCTCGGCAATTTCCTTGCTCCAGCCCTCATTTTCAGATGAAGATGAGTCTCAGAGAGGGCTAGCAACTCACAGCACACAGCAGTGTCTAGCTCCCTGACCACAGCTCTTTCTACAACATCCAGGGCCTTTGTACTTTCTGTTCCCTCTGCTTAGAACGCTCTTCCCCAAGATATATTTGTATGACTTGTTCCCTCACCATTTTCAAATTTTCATTTAACTGTCTTAGTGAACACTTCCCTGTCTATCCTATTTTTAAACTGCACCCATCCACACTTGCTCTCCCATTCTCTGCTTTATTTTCTTCATAGAACAATTACTGTCTATAGTTCACTTATTTATTTCTTGTCTGTCTTCCCACACTAGAATGGAAGCTCCATGCAGGCAGGGATTTTTGTAAGTACGGCTTGCCATTAAAGATGTTCAATTAATATTTATTGGTGAAATGAATAACCTCAATAACCCTTCTCTCTAGAGGCCACACATCTAAATTCTTATGGGGAACAAGCAGGAAATGTCAAAGGTGAGGTGGGAACTATGGCCAAACCTTATGTCACCATCTAAATAGGACAGCCACTACTTAGCTCCAATTGATCATTGCCATGTGGCATCACTGCTAGAACTTCACTTTTTCAAGAGAAACTTGAAATTGGAAATTTGAGATGATAAGGTGAAAGCTACTGATTTTTTTTATATGTGGAAAAAAACACAATATTTTACTTAAATAATAAACATACACTTCAAAACAAGCAAACCGTCCAAATGACATCAGTTTGTGATCTCTCCTTGATCCAAACTCTCTGAAAATGGCTAGAGTGAAGGAGAGGGGTGTGTCAAGGGCACGTCAGAAGAGTTTCTCCTTTTTCTTCTGTGTCCCTGCAAAGCTGAGAGAGGGGAGCAGACTGTTCATGTTTTACCTAACCGAAAAAGACAGATTAATTGAAGAGCTGGTTGAGGGAGGTTCAGAATAGATTTATTACACACCAGCAGTTCCCCAAATATAACAGAAAGTCTTGCTCTCAGAGGGAAGAAATTCAAGAAGTTCCTCAATATACATTTTGCGGAAACTGCTCTGTCCCTGTACAGTCTCGACTGAGACTCGACTAAATGTTAATGGTTTGCCCGACAATTTCCAGAGAAAGTAGAAGAGTCAAAGGCTTTGCCTAAATGGACAAAGGGCATTTTCAGCCACCAGGGAAGATGTGGAAGCTTCTCAAATGGTGGACCAGAGCCAAGGGCTTCTCTGAGTCTGCCAGAGCCGAGCCAGGAGAGGCAGGGACATTTACTGGGACCCCTTCCATACCAGACTCTCCCCTACCTCATTTCATCCCCAACCCAGACTCCAGCAAAGTCCGTCCACCAGCGCAGCAACCTTCATCTGTGGAAAGTGCACCCCCGGGGGAACTAGAGAACTCTTCAAGGGATTCCCAGCCAGGGATAATTTTAAGGAACTCAAACTCCAGATTTTTAACTTCCATCTCCACACTTTCTAAAATTGACCTCCCTGTGGCCACTTCTATGCTGGTGTGGTGGGCCTCCGCTCCCACCTCACAGCTCACAATCACCCGTGGCTCACTTTACAGAGGAATGCTTCCCCTAAGCGGTATGAATCTATTCGAGATGCCGAGATGCTTGTCCAGGCAAGGAAACTTGGCAGAGCTTCCTGTCTTTCCTGGTGTTAAACATGTCCTGTGAGGACAGACTATGGCATTAGGAACAAGATATTTTGGCCACGTAAGGAATTCCAATATTCAGAACTTTTATTTAACGTTCTCTACTCTTCCATCTCCCGACTTGCATCAAAGAACTCAAGGCTCCTGAGGCAGGAGCAAAGCAGAGAATGCAGCACAGGCCTTCCTTCATCCAGGTAACAAACCCCAAGCAAAGCTCCGTGTCCCACTTACCAAGCTTTCTTTCTTTCTTAGAATTAGAACCAGAAGTAAGAATATCACAGAGTTGTGTATTTGAATTGAAAAATGAATTCAGATGTTTTCTTGCAAGAAGTAAGTAGATTTGGCTGATGGACTTGACCGTGAGAACAGACTCTGCCAGTGATGTTATATGGTGGACATTTTCCATAAATTAAATGAGCAAAATCTGTAGGTCCAAGATTTTATACAAATATATTTAATGCTTTTGCATTTGATAAAAAATATTTCATTGGCAAACGTGTATTCCAAAGACCAATGTTTTTATTTTCTCAATAATTTACAAACATGTCATGTAAAAGATGATGCCATTAAGTGAAAACATGAGTATAATTAATAATAATTTGACAGGAATTGATAAATACTTTCAATATAATTCCAAGAAATTAAGAAAATGAATAAGTCTAATGACTGGATAACAAATTTTCTGCAATTCAGACTGTTTCCAATTCTTTGCATCTATAAAAACAGGAATAGAAGTGATGCCACACTGTCTCTTTCTAGCAATAAGTAATATTCATCCATGAATACTTGTTAAAGCCCCATTCAGGTCAATTAGCAGATAAATTTCAACATTTTATGATTAATCAAAATTGTGATGTATTATGAGATTATGATCAATGGAGTACTAATAATCTATTGTGTCCTTCTAATAATTATAATGATAACTCAATCTGGAAGAATTTTAATACAGTTTTTTATGATCACAGGATATAAAGAAAAACATTCCATTTTAAACAGTACATTTTTTGTTTCAGAAAAACCTGCTAGGATGATCAATAAAAAACTTTCAAGCATAAACGATTATACATTAGGATATGTTTTTGTGGAGTAAGCTGAGAGACATACAAATTCAAGGAAAGTAAGGATGTAAAATGTCCAAATGCTTAAAAAGAACTTGTTCATTATTTATAAATGAATAATGGTGGGTATCAAATCCCTATAATATTTAGATTACACTGGATACATTTAAAAGAATGTAATCATTTTATTTTAAAAGTCAATATTTAGAATATGTCAGAAGTTACATGTTTTGCATTATGTTAATTTTCTTAGTTATGATAAATGGTATTTATCATCATATGGCAAGTAGTAGAAGCCTTAAAGTAATTCTAGATCCAAACTGAGACTTAGTTTTTCCTCTCAGGTGGGGATAAAAAAAAGATCATCATAACAGAATGTTTTATATTTTATAGAGGGGAGGTCCAAGATGCTAGGGGAACACACAGAAGGGGTGGGTATCAATGCAAAGAGTACCCTAGGTAGAGGGGACATCATGAGATGTGTAAGAAAGTGAAGCACATTTGATGAACTGATGGTTCAGTATGACTTGGGTTGACTATGTCTCCCAGTTTTCTCAGGAGAGTCCTAGTTTTCTCTTGTTGTCATAGAATAATTATCAACAGCACCCTCTTTCATTTCCAAATATATTCTGGTCTGGACAATCAACTATGGGTGGTAAGTATGATCCAAGTATGTTGCACAAGATGAGAAGAAGCAATGCATGAGACTAGAGACGTGGGCAGGGCCCAGCTGAATGCCAAAGGCAACGGGGAGCCACTAAAGTATTCAAGCAGGGAAAGCCATGATGAGATTTGCATTTGACAAAGGCTTAAGGGTGGCCAGTGGATGAGAGGGTGGAAGATGGGAAGTGAGGAAGCGAATGATGCGGAAGTAGACTCAAGCGAGCTCAGCAATTGATTATGGGTGTCCAAGATAATGGAGGAGGAGAAGTCAGAGATGATGATAAGTTCTTGGTTTGAGCGACTGTATGAGTGGTGGCATCTGGTTGAAACTGGGAATGCAAGGAATGGAGGAAATTTATGGGATCGCTAAGTGTCACTTGGGTCAGGTTGAGTGTGAGGTGTCTAAAGGACGTCTGAATGGGTGTATGTAGTAGCACCTCCAGGTACAGGTGTGCAACTCAAGAATGCAATATGGCTGGTAACAGAGTAGAATCTGTTTATCACACCTAAGAAAATTAACATAATACATAGAAGTCAGCATAGAAGTAAGAGTATCTCAGCACACACACACATACACAGCTGAGAACCTCATCCCTAAAAAGGACTCACTATGATGGTGAATGTCAGTGACATGTGGTGCATGTCAAACCCCTACATCAGCATGTGTAGTTTGAAATGCCCCCCTCCTGGAAGGTGATTTGGAAAGCTCGTCCTCTATTTGAGAATCAGTGATGCCAAGGGAAGTAGAAGCCAAGACCATTGATGATACTGCTTGGGAAGAACAGCAAAATAAAGGCTTGGGGCAGAACTAGGAGAATCTCCAGCCTGTAAATGTAGGCAACAAAATAGAAGCCAGCAAAGGAGAGTGAGAAGGAGCAGCCTGGCAGAGGAGGAAAGCCAAGAGAGCAGAATTTCCTCAGTTAAGAGAGGATGAGTGCTTCAAGAAGATGGGAGGTGGGGAAGCGGGTGTGGCTCAATCAATAGAGCCCCCGTTTACCATGTGGGAGGCCCCGGGTTCGCTTCCCAGGGCCTCCTTGTGAGGGCAGGTCGGCCCGCGCGGCGCGGTGGACTGATGCAGCAGGACCTCACAGCAAGGGGGAGATAAGCAGACACAGAAGAAGCGCACAGCGAATGGACACAGCAAACACAAGCAGCAAGGGGGGGGATAAATAAATAAATAAATAAATCTTTAAAAAAAAAGAAGAAGAAGATGGGAGGGGTCAAGAGTGACATATGGCACCAAGAAGTTATAGTTACAATCAAGAAATGCCCACTGGACCAAGCAAAATAGAGGTCATAGTGGTCATTGGTTGAGCAGCTTCTGGGGAAATGAGGAGTCAAAGCCAGATTACAGTAGATTGAGGAATGGGTAGAGGTGAAAGAAAGTACCTTTCATCAAGACTTACCTGTGACCAGGACAAGAGAAACTATGTGACTCCCAATCAGCAATGTGAATTTCTTAGATCCGAGAGTGTGACCTGGGCACAGGTAAAGATAGTGGGATTTGATAGGTATTGTATCAGCCAATGTCAGCCTACAGAAGCGATCACTGTGCTCCCTAGGCAGGGAGCACCATGCAGCACCATGCCATCCCTGGGCCACATGCCAACCAGGCAACCCATATGCACATCTAGACACTGATCTGGTCTATCATTCCCAGCAACCCCCTCCAACTAAGAGCAAGCTGTATCTTCTGCACCTTCATAATCGCAATAGTAACATCAACTATAACGATTACAACTAGATCTTAAGAAGCATGTAGTTTACACTTTGACAATATTATGTAATTTATTATTTGAAAACAACCCCATAATATAAATACAATTGTCCACATCTAATTGAGGAAAGTGAGGATCAGAGAGGTAAAGGTACTTAGCCCGGGTCACACAGCTAGTTGGTGGCAGAGCCAGGATTCAAACCCACCTGTGCCTGACCCTGCTGGAATGCCTCTGCTCACCACAAGCCTTGCTAAACAGGAGCACCTTGTCTAAAGTCTCCCAGAGCCCCACAGTGCAAGAATAAGGAAAGCATGCATCTCACATATTTGAGGGAGAGAGAGTGGTATAGAAGCTTGACCCCAGCCCAAAGTCAGAAGTCTTAAGTTCAAGTTCTGATGTGGGCAACTAATTCATGTAACCACCCTGGACCTCCTTCCTCATGCCTAAATGGCATGTAGGTATTGACTAAATCAGGGGACACCAAATTTTGATCACGTGCCTCCGTCGATAAAAAAATGAGCACATATCATCAAGATAGGTGCATTTATTTATCCTTCCATTTATAATCCATAAATATGCACTTAAACATAGAAATATTTTGTAGATTATTTAAAAAGCATAAAAATAAAATATTTAGAAGGATGAACTAAAAATGAAATAAGGAATATTATTAAATGTCCTGTTGATGGTGATGGCTTGATACTATCATCAGCTCATACCTCAAGGCACAATATAAAACAGGGCAAGATGGATTCATCGCAATAGTTGATGCTAATCCAGAGATCAAAAATCTTGATAATTTCAAGACATTTTTGGCTGCCTTCTTATCGGGTTTGATGGGACTGTCTGTTTTTCTCTGCTAATGGGGCAGTGCTGCCAGGTCCCTGTCATCAACCTGTACTTGCATTAGAGGTGTCATCTCCCAACCACGGTGTCTTTGCAGATTGTGCACTTTGTGAAGGATAGTGTCATTCAAACAGGAAAATAGAATTCATAAATCTACCTAAGTAAAAGCCCTTAAATATGCCAAAAGGAGATGAAACCAGGAAGGTAACTTTGTCGGTGGTGTAGAGCCTCACCTTGCCTCAGGATATGGAAACGGTGACCCTCTGATGCACAGAGCACTGCCGTCTCAACCCATATGTTAATTTCTTTAATTCTTTTAAATTTAGGGTAGAAGAAAGGGAACCATATAAAGAAGACAGAGAAGGAGCAGCCAGAGAGAGAGGTGAACAGTCGTGAGAGCATGGCATCACTCGGTTAAGGGAGGAGAATGCTTCAATAAGGGACGGCCAGCAGGGACAACTGGTGCCTAGGAGTTACTATTATAAGGACCAAGAGAGGTCTATATCCGTCAGGGATCTCCAGAGAAACAGAGCCAATAGGATATTTAAGTGTGTGCCCGTGTCTGTGTCTGTGTGTGTGTGTTATATATGTATTGTTCGATTTATTTTAAACAATTGGTTTACACAATCATGAGGCTTAGCAGGTTCAAAATAGAGCAGACAGGTTGCAAACTCAGGCAAGATTGTATGCTGCAGTCTTGAGGCAGAATTTCTTTTTTCTCCAGGGAATCTCAGTTCTTCACTCTAATGCCTTCAGTAATTAGATGAGGCCCACCGTCATTATCAAGAGTGATTTCCTTTGCTTAAAGTCCACTGACTGTGGATGTAAACCACATCCACAAAATACCTTCACAATAACATCTAGATTAGTGTTTGATTAAATAACTGGGAACTATAGCCTAGCCAGGTTGACACATAAGACTAATTATCATGGTGTCCATTGGAGTGAACAAGGAGGTCACTATGGCCTTTAATTCCTTTAGTTTTTTCTATTAATATTTTCTTTCCCAACTCCAATGGATAACCTTGTATGTTCTGTAGGGCACAAGCACTTTAGAGACCTCTGCCCTAGAGAACCTTAGAAGTTTCTTTCAGTTCATAAAATGTAATGCCTCCGGGAAGCGGGTGTGGCTCAATCGATAGAGCTCCCATTTACCATATGGGAGGCCCCGGGTTCGCTTCCCGGGGCCTCCTTGTGAGGGCAGGCCGGCCCGCGCGGCGCGGTGGGCTGATGCATCAAGACCTCACAGCAAGGGAGAGATAAGCAGACACAGAAAAAACAAACAGCAAATGGACACAGCAAACACA